>JAOBYG010466612.1:0-27529 GCA_025403545.1 Epizoanthus stellaris
GTGTTTTTGTTCAAATTAACCGCCAAATGAATTGACATCTACTCGCCGACTGCAACCGTGTACGAGAAATGGCGCCACGTTATATGTATTACATTACCTGCCCCTTTGAGTGTTATTTAAGGAGAAATAGGAGTTCTTAATGACCCTCTCCCCTCCCCCAGAAACCTAAAAATGACCATTTTTTATTTATTTTTTCATACATTTATTTGGGTGTACCGTCACACAAGTCAAAATTACTATATTTCAGTATTTACAGCAATATCGATGTGAATCACAAAATACCCATCCAAAGTCTCTTAAATTTCAGACTTTGCACTAAGACAGCATTCACATCAAGCCAGGCCTCTCCTTGTGCACGTGGTCAATGCGTCTTAATATGTCTTCGTGACGTCACGTCGTGAACACTATCCACTGATGTCACGCAAAGCGATTATACCCAGACCTATATTCAGATATCAGACGGCCAAGAAAAGAGTGAGTTGAATTGAGACTGGGTAACACAACACTTGAGATCTTATCCAATCGCCTTCTAGCTCTTTACTCTAATTTTTAGAACAGTTTGTGGGAAAAAACCCAAAGCAGTACCACTGAGTACAATTCCAGAGTTCATATGATGTAGTTTTTGAGCACAAACGTTTTTCTTCATACTAATGTTAGTATGAGTGCTGGGTCTGTGGTAAAGGTTTTAGGTTCGATTGATTAGTTAGTAAACCGGTTCTTCTAAAATGAAACATTTACTGCGACACAAGAGCAACATCCTTCAAATCGACTGGAGAAACACCAAACAAAGGTATGTTGAAGGTGTTGACATTTCATTGTGCTAGTTCTCTGAGCTAGTTTGTGAAATTTCTTCAGATGGATATCTTCGAAACATGTATTGATGATACACCTCGATTCAAGGTCATTTGCAAAGAAAGAACTAGAAACTTGAAACAGCTGCTGAACTGTAGAAGGAGAAATTAGTTTACACCAAGCAATATTAAAAAAAACCTATAGATAAATCTATAATAGAAACCTATATAAGCCACTGGCATGAACGGAAAGTTTAGGTTAAAACATGACATCAAAAGATATTTGGATCAATGCTCAATAAAGCTTTGGTTGTGCTTGTAACATACTAAAGCATTTCAGGTTCTGTCTGTATGATATTGATAAAAGTCTTTTCCTGAGGCTATGGAAATCGATTTAGATTTTACACGATCTCATTCCTCCATCGTGGCATCGATGATACAATTTTGTCTTAATAACAGCTAATAACCAGTTACAATTCTTCAAACTTTCTAAGTTTTCATGTTCAGCTGTTGTAAGTACTGTTAACTCTGAAGAGACTGCGAAGTGCTGAAGCTTGATTTGTAGTCGTACATGAAACAAGTTAGCCATGCATGGCATAACGTCAAACCTCATGTAACGCTAAACAGCGCGTCTCTACAACAATTCAATGGCAGTCGGTTAATTTTCTTCTCTTTAACTTTGTGTACGACATATCTCTACTTCTGTACATATAAAATGCCATTGCATTCAGATTCAGTGGATCTAAACTAGCAGATGACAGCATAAAATGTGTCTTGTATTGGTTGTCTGGGCGTAAACTGATCCGATAACTCTGTGGGGACAAGAATGCTAATTTTAGCAAAAGCTAGCAAATATAAAGTCTCGAAACTGATCTATACATTTTCGAATCAGTCTGTTTTGTTTCAGAGCAATAGGTTCAGTGGCAGTTTATAATAATAACAACAACTTCATTAACTTTATCTCGTGTCAAGAGACATCGATATATTATAAATACAAATTTATAATGACCGAAGAAATGGACCGTGTATATTCAATGCGAGCTAATGCGGATACATGTCTTTATTGTCGATATTCAATTCAATGCTTCATTCACTTACAACTGGTGTATATTGAGACTGAGTTGATTGTAGATGGATTCCTCATTAAACAGACATAGAAAAATAGAACTATATGTGCCGGATTTAATGGAAAACAAATATAAATTTATATTCGTCATTTCACTGCACTTATAAAGGTAGTGAATGTCATCTTCAATGAGATTGTTTTGGCACGGTTAATATAACATCTGGTTTCTCAAGCCGTTTTGACTTTCTCGCTCTACTAACTAGGAAGAGATGAGCAGAGATCCTTAGCTGGGTAGCTAATTTGCCCGTTTAGGGACCTTGAACAGCGGCCAGACATTTTGCAAATCCATGATTTGATTTTCTAACTGGACAAAGTTCTAGTTTAGAATTTTTAGTTCCCCCAAGTGTCCACATATTCTTTCTTCATTTCATTATATATTTGTAGGGATGTGTAGTATTTTAATACATATTTAAGCAAGTTATGGGTAAAATTGAAAATAAATGTGGTCTGTGTCTAACAGCAAGTTAGATATGGCAGGTTTTTCTAATATCACTATTTCCAAAGTACCGTGATTTGATCCTGATTTCTCCATTATGGTTGAACTATTTTTAACATTTTCTAAATAAAAGTTGGATCCCAACAAAAGTAAACCACAGTTTGTTCAATTTCCTAGAGAACTTCCTTCCTGTAGTAGATGTTGACCCTGGCTTAAACAATGGTATCAAAGAGAGGATGACACACCAGATCGCTGAACACGCGACGCATAGGAACAGAGGAATAACAAATTCTAAGGAATTCAGCCAGAGTTCAGACTCCTCTTTCTGTAGTTTCCGGCGTATATCGAAAGCTCACACTCAAGGAAACCGCACTTGATGCAGTTAGGAGTAGACAACACACAAGTTACTGACTAAGTGAGCGACATAAATAATGGGGAACATTAACGTTCCAGCTATTAATAAACTGAAAATAGGAAAACATTGTAGCCGCAAATATTTTGGAAATTATTTCATCCTGCTGCATGATTTTCCTCAAAACAAATCATTCTCAGTACACTGGCTAATCCTGTTTATTGTTCTGTGAGGGTGACGTTGAACTGTTCACTTCTATCTATCATAATATTTATTCAAAGGAGTGGACTGTGAAGGACGTACCGAAACATTATTTACGGTTTCCGAAAACATGTGCTAAATTTAGGTTAACATTATATTTTAATGTCAAACTGATTTATAAAATGTGATTGGCAATGTCATCCTACAAATGATTAGGCAAAAAATATTTTGAAATTATGAATATAGGCATCCTAAATCAAATTTATCATCAAGTCTCGACCCTAACAAAACAACCACATTTATAGATCTAAACTTAGCTACTCTCATTTTCATCGACAATTTATATTATAAACTGCACACTTTACTTTACTCTGGTTGCTCTTTTGCTGCTTTCATTTCGTTCGCTTTGCCATATCTATAAGTTTGATTGACTTTGGAGGGTGCTGCAAGTCGCTGTGAACATTTCTGTTTGTAGGGATTCATTATTTTAGTCCACAAAACACCGTACTTTATTTCCATCGTTTATCTGGCTGCATTGCAAGTGATTGAAGACCAAAACCATTTCAACAATTTCTGATCAAAATGTTCCACGCTCTTATAAAAGCAGTTGAAAATCGGAGAGAGAATGCCCATGCCAAATGCATTTCAACAACTGAATCAGGAAAAATACTTTGTAGCCTTGAATTTTACAATTTGGTAATTAATTATCTTACCTTCCGTCATGCATTTCTTGAAACTATGGAAAAAAGCACGATTGATTGAGTTTCCGTTTACTCTAGCAAGTCATGTTTCACTTTTACACCTTTGTGTTACAGGCCGGGGAATATTTCTTTCAAGAAGATGATACTCACAAACACAACCCTAATTTGCATTGCTTTGAATTCAACTAGATGGTGTCACACATTGTGTCCCTAAGTTTAGTTCTGAAAGTTCTTGTCGCTTAATATATATTTCTGCACGTTCGTGATCTTTACTAGCCAGAAACTCAGCTAGCTCTTTACTCGCCCTCTAGCTTAACACAGTTCTTCTTTTAATCTGTCTCCTTGTCGTTCTGTGCAAAAACGAAACACTTTACCATGCATAGTTGATAGCAACTCAAATAAATCTGCCTATTATAGCTGTATTGTTGCCATGTTAGCAAAATCAAATTTGAAGAAGGAAATCTGACACTTTTTCTGTTCAAAAAGTTCCGTTGATTTGCTCATCTACAGCCGTATCACCACAAACTCATTAACAAACTAAATACTTTTTCTATTATTTATCAATGTTATTTATCTAATTCTAGTATCCTAATTCGATATCTGAAAACGAGCCATTTTGCAAGTAGGCTTATTATGCACACTTGCTTGTATAAATTGAAAAATGTATCACATATGATAATTAGAGGCCGCGAAAGTATTGACTAATAAATTATTGAAAATCCGAAGGACTGAATTGTTTCACCTTCTACCACCGTAGGACCTTGAGGGCACACATTCGCTTCCTGTGTTTATACCACGATTGACAAAGCTGACAACTAACAGGAAGCGGTCAGTCACACCACATGCTTGCTTTTTCAGTCGTCTGATATTGCAATATCAAAATACATTTGCTTTGTTGGTTAATATTGAAATGATCGCCAAGTAACACACTTGGCGGCACACTATGTAAGAGTTGTATCCGACCTTGACTGTATGACAAAGACAAGAAACATATCCCTGACAATGCGGCACTATGTCGCCATTCCTACGACATATAATTTAGCTTCTCTTAGTGTGGAATGTTACTTATTGCAAGATCAAATTCTAGAAGTATCAAAGTTTGAGGATCCTGTATTTGTAGCAGTGACTTTACTATCAATCACAATATGTATTTGTGAGTTTGGAGCAAGTGTCTTAATTTATGTTACCCTCTTCAGTTTTATAGTTGGAGAGATACAGTGTTTCTCAGTAAAAATCAGTGACCTTGGACGCCCTAGCTATCAATGATGCAAATATGCGTTTTCATATATTGTTCAAGTTTGTACGTGTCGATTCAGTGAAACCATCAAATCTTATTCGCATTAACTGGTTCAGTTTGAAATTTTATAAAATTGTTTAATAAACCTCACGTTAGGATGACTTTGTATATGAAATTTAGCAAAGGCGTTTAAAAGATGTGACGGGTTACTTTCTGAGCGTTTAAAAGTCTGTATAATTCAATTATTTGCTTCATATGTGTTGTATTTAAATATTCTATAGCATGCTTTGTGCTTTGTCTCTACACTCTACTATAGTACTCTCCAAAGCTCCTCAGCGTCGCCACATTGACAGAATAAACGCTATTTTGTATTGCGTTTAACCCAGTTGGGTGATGTTAAGCATTATGCTCATTCTGTTATTTATATAAAACCATCGTGGCTTAGTAAGTAGCTGCACTGGCATTCTAATATGTTTACCTGAAGACTATTTTGGACTTTCAAAAGTTTTCTCTACATGAACAAATTGAGGATTAACAAATCAAGAAACGATGGAAGAAAAGCTGCAATGAATATGTTGTGAAACACAGTTTGTTATAATTACTGGACCACATTGATATAACGTTCAGCCCTCTGTCTTGTAAACAAAGTCGAAACCAAGTATTCACCCAGTATTTACCAATAGTGTTGAAATTTGGACAAATATTGCATCGCACATTTCTGATCATCTTAATCCACATGATTCTACACTAACTGGCAAGTTGTATATATCGCAGACAAAACTCAAACAGCAGTTTTCTCGTTGTTTTGCAACTGTTCATGTGATAATTGGCAATTTCAAAATTTTTAATAGAAGCAACGTGGAGAGGAAGTACACTTTTTTCCTCTGAAGTTCAGTGCGCTATGTTATCCCTTTGTAGAAGAAAGAGCACCACATTTTGCGGCTTAAGTAAGTGGCAACTTAGCCAAAATGTAGTTGTTTAAATATATTGCTGTGGCTGAAAACAGGAAAAAGAACTACTTATTTTTAATAATTTATATGCTTTGACCAAATATTCATTAACAATCAACAGAATTTAAGACTTATTCAAAATCCTTAGCACGAACCTTTAAAATTACGGTCATTAATAATTTACCGGTGGTTGTAGCCCGATTTCTTTTTAATTGTAACTGACATAGCAGCCTTTTGTACCAATTCAGATTGTAGTTTACTATCTGCCACACTTGCCCTTCCTGTTCCAAGTAGTGGTTGTTGTATGCGTGATGCTATCGAACATATCATTAAATATATTTAAGATGGGGAAATTGGGACATGAGTAGTGATTTCAATCTTGGTAAGGTAGTATGCTCTTGTTTAGAATGATTGAATCTATTTTTACTATTACAAGTTAGGTTGTATTTTCATATTACAAATGACTTTGTCAAGGCAACTAATGATAAAGAAAATGCAGAAATTGGGAAATCAATAGTGATTTCCGGCAATCTTGGTAAAGTAGTATGCTTTTGCATGTTTAGAATGATTGAATCTACCTTGTATTTTCATGTTACAAATGACTTTGTCAGGACAACTAATGATATAGAAAATGCAGAAAATGCCTTTTATAAACGTGTTTTGGAAATAAAAGAACAGTGCCTATAAAGGTGTATCTGTACTTAGATTCTCGTATGTGTAAACCGATAGCTACGAATTGCTATAGTTTTTATTGTACTTCACGGTAGGTTCCTGATGAAGACAATAGATGTTCTTGGCATAAATGATAAAACAAAAGCAAAAAACTATGGCCTATCATAATTACAGGCGCAGATTGCTTATCGGCAAACAATCTTTTTACTTTACCTCGCCATAACTTTCTGCAAAGTGTCGAGACTTGGTTGCGACAGGTATACATGTCTAGCATGTTGAAAGAAAGTTGTTTAATTGTATTTTTCTGATTGTTTTGTTGAAACCTAGCTAAATGTTTCTGCAAAACTCTTCTTTAAAAACAGAGCAAGACGTGTTTATCATCCACGTACATCTAGCACATTAATACGAAAGAGGTACACTCCATAAGATTCCTCCTTCGATCTCGCACTACAGGTTAATTATATATATCTAAAACATCACCAATTGTGCTGTGATATCATGTAGTCGTTTCCGAGTCAGAGCAAGTACCTCACTGAAAGCGAAGTTAATTGATACATTATTATCTAGAGACACAACTTCGTGAATGGCTTTAAAAATCCAAATCATCAGATTGACTGAGGAGCTGTTGCATTTTAACGAAAGTAAGAAAGCACAAGCTTGGAAATCAAAACTGCCAATCACAATGACTAGCTAGTTATCAAAAAGAGGTCTACTGCATGAAACCCCTTTCTTATTTTATATATTTTTTAGGTTTGACCGTAATTAAAGTAGTTTTGTTTTATTCAAATGGAAACATAATGTGCCATTTCAGTCATTTTTGTGAAACATTTTGTCACTCACGAAGTGGTAGTTAATCGTTAGTAGTTCAATTTACAATCCTTCTCTTACATCACTCTTGGATTGAACGCCTTGTTTTAATTACGTCTCAGACGGTTATCTGCTCATCGTTTTCCTATTGAACATGGACGTTACATGAACATGGAGCGCAAAGATCGTATCTGTACAATATGTGATCAAAACGTTATTGGCAATGAAATTCATTACGTGATGTTTTGTACGAATAATTTGATAGAGGAAAATAGAAATAAATTATTGAAGGAAATTTATTCCATAAACTCTTTATTCTGTAAAATTGATCCCCCAGCTTTTTTTATTATATTGTTAGTATGAACGATGAAACTATTGTTAATCAGTGTGGACGCTTCATATCGAATCTATTACAGTTATATGACAGTGAATGTTGTAGTATGTAGGCTATTTAGTATAATTATGACTTTCCACATTCATGTGTAATCTTTGTTCTATTCGTAGATAAATTAAATAGTAGAATATTTACTTTTGTACCAATGTCTCTGATTGAGTCAAGGTCAATAAAGTGTTGTTGTTGTTGTTGTTGTTGAATTAACAATAATATTTTCAGTTGGAATCCTTATCCTACAGTGTTTTCGGATAGAATATATTAAAACGTTCACAAGCAGAGGGGTAATTTGACACCATTATAGGCTGACTTGACTTACTTTGTAATGTGCTTATCTGATATACTTTTGGATGCGAAATATTCAGTTGGGCTGTAACTTTTAAGAAGAGAGGAAGTCATAGGCATATAACAGAAAAAGGCCTTTCCATGGTGTTTCAGTAAGAAGCTATTTTCGTCCTATTTTGTCTTGTGCAGGACGTCGAGTTAACGCACGAATATTCAGTGTTTCATCATTATTAGTGAGAAAATGACACACACAACCATAAAAGTAATTGATCGACCTTTAAAATATTTTAGGCATGTAAGTAGAAAGCTATTTTATCTATAATTTTGATTGAATTTAGAGAGTGCTTCAAGTCGCTGTGAAAATTTCTGCTTATAGGGGTTCATTATTATAGTCCCACATAACACCATACCTTATTACCATCGTTTAACTGGCTGCATTGCCAGTCATTGAAGACCAAAATCATTTGTAACAATTTCTGATCAAGATGTTCCACGCTCTTATAAAAGCAGTTGAAAAGTCGGAGAGGGAACGCAAATGCCAAATACAATTCAACAACTAAATCAAGAAAAAATATTTTTAGCCTTGAATTTACAATTTGGTAATTAAAATTCTGAATTATCTTACCTCCCGTCATACATTTCTTAAAACTATGGAAAAAAGCACGATTGATCGAGTTTCTGTTTGCTCTAGCAAGTCATGCTTCATTTTAACACCTTTGTGTTACAGGTCGGGGAATATTTTTTCAGGAAGATGATATTTACAAACAAAACCCTAATATGTATTGCTTTGAATTCAACTAGATGGTGTCACACATTGTGTCCCTAACTTTAGTTCTGAAAGTTATTGTCGCCTAATATGTATTTCTGCACGTTCGCGCTCTTTACTAGCCTGGGTTTCAAACGCCTGAAACTCAGCTAGCTCTTTACTCGCCCTCTAGCTTAGCACAGTTCTTCTTTTAATCTGTCTCCTTGTTGTTCTGTGCACGAACGAAACACTTTACCATGCATAGTTGATAGCAACTCAAATAAATCTGCCCATATAGCTGTATTGTTGCCATGTTAGCAAAATCAACAAGAAGAAGGAACCCTGACACTTATTTTTGTTCGAAGAGTTCCGTTGATTTGCTCATCCACAGCCGTATCACCAGAAACTCATTTACAAACTAAATACTTTTTCTAATATTTATCAATGTTATTTCTAATTCTAGTATTATAATTCGATATCTGAAAACGAGCCATGCAAGTAGACTAATTATGCACATATGCTTGTATAAAATTGAAAAATGTGTCACATATGATAACAAAGTCCTTATTAGAGGTCGCGAAAGTATTGACTAATAATTTATTGAAAATCCGAAGGACTGAATTGTTTCACCTTCTACAATTGTAGGGCCTTGAGGGCACACATTTGCTTCCTGTGTTTATACCACGATTGACAAAGTTGACAAATAACAGGAAGCGGTCAGTCACACCACATAATTGTTTTTGAGTCCTCTGATATTGCAATATCAAAAGACATTTACTTTGTTGGTTAATATTAAATTGAACGCCAAGCAAAAAAAAACAAGAAACACACTTGGCGGCACACTATTCAAGAGTTGTATCCAACCTTGACTGCATGACAAAGATAAGAAAACATTTCCTTGACAATGCGGCACTATGTCGCCATTCCTACGACATATAATTTAGCTTCTCTTAGTGTGAAATGTTACTTATTGCAAGATCAAATTCTAGACTGATTGACTGATTCCATAAACTGTTCTTGCTCGTTGATTTACGCATATATCTAAACAATTTCGAATCAATCTTTTTTGTTGAGAAGTAGGTTCAATTGTAGTTCATAATATAACAACAATTTTATTAACTTTATCTCGTGTCAGGAGACATCGATATATTATAAATACAAACGTATAATGACCGAAGAAACGGTTAGAGTAGCCGGCAAGTACCGTGTATATTTAATGCCTCATTCACATACAAATTGGTGTATACGGAAAGTTGATTGTAGATGGATCCCTCATTAAACAAACATAACAAAATAGAACTATATATGCCTGATTTAATGACAAACAAATAGAAGTATATATTCGTCATTTCACTCTTAGAAAAATAGATCTACTTAAACTAAGTTATAAAACTGCACTTATAAAGGTAGTGAATGTCATCTTCAATGAGATTGTTTTGGCACGGTTAACATAACTTCTGGTTTCTCAAGCTGTTTAGGAAACTTCCCAGCTCTATACTGATTAGGAAGTGATGAACAGATAGGTTCTTGGCTGGGTAGTTAATTTGCCCATTTGAGGATCTCGAACGGCGTCCATACATTTTACAAATCCATGATTTGATTTGTTAACTGAATAAAGTTGTAGTTTAAAATGTTTAGTTCCTCAAAATGTCCACAAATTCTCTGTTCGTTCCATTATCATGGATTTGTAGGGATTTGTAGTATTTTAATACGTAACTTAACAAATTATAGGTAAAATTGAAAAAAATGTGATCTGTGTCTAAAAGCAACACGGAGTCAGTAGAACGTCTCTACGACACACAAGAATGTGGCAGTTTTTCTAATATTATTTTTGCCATTTTCTAACTACAAGTTGGATACCAACAACAATAAATAAATAACAGGTTGGTATAGTTCCTAATGAACTTCCTTCCTGTGCTAGGTGCTTAACCATAAACAATATTATCAATGAAAGGATGATACACCAGATCGCTGAACATGCGACACATAAGAACAAAGGTAATAACAAATGCTAAGGAAACTCGGCCAGCATCTCAGATGCTTTGAAACTCACTGTCAAGGAGATCACGGTTGATGTAATATGAATAGAAGTTTTGGAACCAGAAGGAATTCATATTATGCACTTCCCGGCTTTGTTTTCGAGCTCATTAACAGATAAACATTCATGTTACTGACTTAGTGTGCAACGTAAATATATTAGGGAACTTTAACGTTCCAGCCATAAACTGACCATAAGAAGGAATTATATCCGAAAATATTACTGAAATCGTTGTGGTTAACTACGATATCTTCCTGTTGTTTTCCCAGAGCCGGCAAAAGAGTACCAATAGGCAATATCATAGGCTTAAAAATTGATTGACGAGAAACATCTATCATGCGTGATATTGACATGCCTTTGTGGTAAGCACTTTTTACGGTTATGCAAATCTTACTTTGACGGCAGTCATGAGGAAAATGCATGTCAAGCTGGTTCATAAAATGTGATTCAACATTCGTCCTACAAATTATAAGCAACTAACAGTTTAAAATTAACAATATATACATCCTATAATTAAATATTTTTGTCAGAAAGAATCGAGATTGACACAATGGATTTTACAAAAAACTTCAAACTTTGACGACATACTCCCAAATTTACATTATAAACTACACATTCACCTTACTCTGGTCGTTCTCTAAGTTTTATTAGGAAATACAAGAAATCTGTTCTCTTTTCCCGTTTCACTGATTTAAGTTGCTCGCTTCGCCTCAACACAGTTTGCACAATAAATTCAACAACACGATTGATTTTAGAGGACTTGTAACTGATGCAAATTGTATGTCCTTTTGTGAATATTTTGTATTGGCGAAGCTAGCTACATGCATCTATCACTATCTATCACTCTACAGAAACAGCCTTCAGTGCTGAAAGTAACCAATGACGTCTTGGTTTCTCTTGACAATAAGAGATCGGTCGTCCTTGTCCTTTTAGACTTATCAGCTGCTTTTGATACTGTGGATCATTCGATTCTTCTTAACCTATTGTCGCAGAGTTTGGTATCACAGGGACTGCATTGAAGTGGTTAAGTTCCTATCTTTCTGGCAGAAAGCTGTTTGTGCGAATTGAAAACTGCGAGTCCACCGCACACGACGTTGAATGGGGCATACCTCAAGGAACTGTGCTGGGGCCTTTGCTGTACTCGTTCTACACCTCACCTCTTGCCGACATTGATAAACACCACAATCTCCTGTTCCATTTTTGTGCCGATGACACTCAGTTATACATCTCTGTCAAGGCCAAATCCCCAATGGACCTAAACTGCTAAACTGTGCAGGGAAAATTGTATTAGAGAGTTTAACGGCTGGATGCTTAATAACCATCTATGGATGAACGGTGACAAAAACGAGTGTGTACTCTTTCATTCGCAGTATCTGCCCGTTCCAGTGATGGAGTTATTCACAATACTATCCAATATTTTAAGGCAAAACGTCTTTCTGTACGTCGTGCCAAACATTACCAATGCTACAGTACATTCCCAAACATATGTCGTGATATGATCACCAACGCTTGGAGCATAAATCCGTAATTTGTTATTCTTTACTAAACCATTTTGCGAGCGCTTAAAATTTGTGCAAAGTATTACAAGTTGTATTTTGTGCATAGTATGTTACATCAAGCTACAAACAAAATTATTGTTGCGACAACAATTTTATTATCTGTTATCCAAGAAAGGGCTTGGCACGATACTTAGTAGATATGTAAAAATAAGTTCGAAGAAAAACAACGATGTTTAATTGCTCTTTTTTATCGCCGTAAGGTACAAAAACATTGTACTTGATTTCAAGTGTATATCACGGTATTCAGTTAACCAAAATTCGCGAAATAAATTATGTTGACCACATAGACTTCCGTTTTCTATTTTCAGGTCATATCAGCTAAGCCACAACATCAGTGATTAATAGTGTCCATCAACTGTTTATGCGTCTCTAACTTTTTGTTGTCTCAAATCTACTCGTGCGTTGCAATTCTGAAGCTTTGTGATATTTAAATTAGAAAGAAAGGTTGACTCTAATAGATATTTTCTTGTTTACGTGATCTTGCACTCTGGGTCAGTAATTATTGTTGGTGCGCGCCATTGAAAAATCTGTTAGCTCTTGTTCTTCCGACTTTGATCATCATGTTTTAGTGTTGGAATTTTTAGTACTAGGAGCTTTCAAATCACAACGTTGTAGTGGTTAAGTGCTCTGCACCAAGTACCTTTTCGACTTACAAGATTGATTAATAACTGAACTTCACGTGATAAACGCTAGCTTGGTATAGTTTCAAAACAAATTATCGCGTTACAGAAAATAAGTATCGCCCCTGGCAGCTGTCTTTGTCTCACACTATATCGACAACGGAACTTCCTTCTTTGAGTGAGGTACAAATGAAAACACTAAAGATTATTAGTAAGCAGTGCTACAAACATTGCTAGAAGAAATAAGCACATTATATTTTTACCTTTGGAGTTCAGAATTCAGTGAAATGTGCCCGCAGTCTAAAATTGTTCCTAATTTGTAGAAGCCTGGATTGGGTTTTACTCAGGTTGTGTAAAGAAGAGACAACTCTTGTAAACAGGGTAGAAATGAAAATAATGCTTTAATGCCTTAACTTCATGTGAAACACCTCGGTTACTAAACCTGAAGAAAGTCTACTTAACTTGTGCAAGCACATGCCATACCTGAAAAATAAATTACATTACCCTATTGACTTGTGGCTGGCTGCTCAACTCTAAGTTTATATCCATCAGTTACTTTAAATATAAACTTCGCCTGTATGTTAAGAGTACTAATGTCATCATTCATGAACAACAAATATAGAAATAGGACAGTAATCACAGTTTGTGAAATTACAAATCAACTTGCAAGTATCAGCAACTAAATTACACTGAAGTAGTAATTTGTGATCAACTTTTATTGTCTCGGAACTGTGTTCATTGGTTTAAAGATTTTAGGTCCAAATGTTCTTTATTAAGATGCTTTGACCAAATATTCATTAACAATCAGAACACAATTTAGAACTTAATTCAAATCCTTTAGTGAACTCTTAAAATTAGAGTATATTTAACAATTTACTAGTAATTGTAGCCCGATTCCTTTTGAATCGCAACAAATATATTTTACAGCCTTTTGTACCATCCAAGATTGTAGTTTACTGTATCTGCCACACTTGCTCTTTCTGAACTGGATAGTGGTTGTTGTATGCGTGATGATATGGAACATATCATTAAATATATAAAAATGGGGAAATTGGGTCATCAATAGTGATTTAAACTTTCGTAAAATAGCATGCTCTTGTTTAGAATGATTCTTGATATCAGAGTATTGTTAATAACTTACTTTCGATATTCAAGGTTAGGGATGAGAGATGCGGATTAATCAAGATTAATCGCATTTTAAATTCCATACTATTCTATCACAGACTTTACAAATCTAAACCTAATTCCTGAAATATCTGCAGATACATTAGTTAGTGCAGATAAAAGGTGTTAAACTAACAGATCGTTTTTATTTTATTTTATTTAATTATATTATCTTACTTCTACTAGTCAACCTCCATAAACTACACTCAATTCAAGTTTTTGTTTTTAATTGGGAGATGAAAATGGCGGGCTAAAAACACAGTTCGTGTAACCTTAAGTTGCTCATTTGTTGTTCTATGTTGTTCATGATGTAGCACGTTGTTGCACCCTTTTCACCTGCATCTTTAGGATCTCAAATGTTTTCTTCACTGCGTCTGGTTAGCGAGCCGGTTATATATCGATCATTGAGGCAGGCTCAAATAATGTTATACCATCACTTATGCTTGTCAACAAAGTTTTGGCAGGAGAGGAAAAACACTGTCGTCATCTTAACATAAACAGTGCGAGTGAGCGAAATGCTCGATGCTCGGACATTACTTATAGTCCAGCATATGCTAAGTAAAAGCTCAATACTTTAGTAAGTAACTACAAGTATCACATTATACTAAGAGCTTCGGTTACTGAAGTCAATAATTGTTTCAGCTCTTAAGGTTGATACAATTTGAAAGACAATAGTTTTCCCTTTATTTCCTCGGCAATCACTCTCTTGCGACTATGATTGTCTACCAAGTTCAAGGTACCGAGAGTTGATCCCTGTGGGGTATTGAGTGGCTCATTTAGCTCACTGTATTTAGCATTTTAGGCAAAGTTTGAAGAGACCCACTGTGGATAACTATTACAAGATTGCCCGTCACACTTTGAACATCATAAATCGAGACCGTTGTGGTTTGGGATTACAAAGGGCCTATTTACATGGAGATATAGTGTCTATATTAACCCTAGCAGCAGTACAAGATTGATCATTAGGAAAGAACTAAAAACTTCAAACATCTACTGAATTGTCGAACTGCAACACGATTAAACAGAACAAAATTGAAACTACATCAGAGATCAGAGATTCAGACCTGTAACAGCTAGTGTTTGTATTTTCCAGTCCAATATTACCCACTGCTGTTAAGTTCAAGATAAAAAATATATATTTATGTTGTCGGATTCCTTCTTTGATGGAGGTGACGGTGAAAACAACGACAGAAAGAATTAAGCCAGAACGCGGGTTTGCGCGGAATTGCGGTTTGAAGTTGGTGTCTGATATGGCAGCTCTTTCATGTGAGAAACGTTCACCAAGTTGCATTGCATTCACATTTTATATTGAGAGAAAATAAGTGACTATACATAGAAACATTTTTCAAACTCGAGTAGCTTGGTTGTCAACCGATGAAGGAACAGTTGTTGTGTTGTTTCTTTACGCTGGTGCTGATTAAAATGAAGTGCGTTTTTCCAACAGACATTTGGATAACATGACCTATTCGTTTCAAACATATCTTGATGAACTGAGCAAAACGTAAAACTTTCGAATGAACGTGCTCTCTATTTTGATTACACTATGAATTATCCGGTATATTCTACTTCTACTTCTTCTAAGTCGATCCACAAGAGGGCTAAACTTGATATCAATGTGATTCAGTAATTACAATGGGCTGTGCAAGATATATTCATTGCATAGTTTCTTCCATCTTTTCTTGAATGATGATACCACGATTTCATGCATCTAAAGAAAACTGCCGAATGTCCATTATCCTCTTCTCTTTTGTTTAAACAACATATATATAACATTGTCAGCACGATACTTGACACTACTCAGTTGATTTCAAAGCAATACAAAATATCGTTCAATAATTCTGTCAATGTTGCAACGTTGCCGTGCAACAGTCACAAGAAAGGGCCTGCTACAGTAAAACATGCTATATATATCTACATACCAAGATGCATGAAACAAAAACTTATTACCACAACTTATAAAGGACTAGTGATAAACGTGACACATCTTGTATAATGATATGCCTCTCGATAGATCAACTTAGAACTAATGTACAAAATCTTCCTATACAATTTTGAACTGACCTACTTAGTGCATATAAGAATTGGTGGCTTCACTGAATCGATACCTATAAACGCAATAGAACAAACTAAGACTCTTATTTCAAAATCACAAATGTTACTATTATTAGTATTGTCACTGCTAGAGATACAGGATCATCAAACTTTCTGTACTTCCAGAATTTGCTCTTGCAATAAGTATCATTCCACACTAAGAGAAACTGAAAGACATTTTGTAGCGAAATATAGTGCCCATTGTCACGGAAATTGTTTATTGCTTTTAACATACAGTCAAGTCTGGATTCAACCCCTATACAGAGTTGTGAGTATAAAAGTGTGTTGCTTGGCGTTGACTTCGTAACCGACAAAGTAAATGACTTCTTATTGCAATATAGCGACGACTAACCTCAACCGCTTTTAGTTAATACGAAATCAATCTACTTTATCAATCGTGGTATAAACACAGGAAGAAAATAAGTGCCCTCAAGGGCCTTCAGTAGTAGAAGGTTAAACATAAGTATTATAATTTAATCTCACAAATATTAAAATTGTTAGTATAGTCTGCGCTAAAAATTCGGAATCGTCAAAGTTTGTGTTCTTCCATAACTCGACCTTGTAATAAGATCCATTCCACATATCATTAAGTAAACTAAAATATATTTTTTGGGAATAGCGAAATAGTGTCGCTTTGTCAACGAAATTATTTCTTGTTTTCGTCATATAATCAAGTCCCGATACAACTTTTACATAGTGCATAAGTATGCCGGCAAGTGTGTCGCTTGGCGGTTAACTTTAACGATAACCAACAAGGCAATATAACGATGGCTAAAAAATCAATCGTGTCGTGTGACTGGCAACTTCCTTATAATTGTCAATTTGTTCAATCGTGGTATAAACACAGGAAACGAATGTATGTCGTCAAGAACCTAATATTGTAGATAGTGAAACAAATCCTTCGGATTTTCAGTTAATGATTAAACAATGCTTTCTCGGCCTTTAGTATAAATGGACTTTGTTATTGGATCATATGTGACACGTTTGCCGAGGTTTAAATAAGAAAATGTGCATAAAATCTCTGCTCATCACTTCCTGTTCAATAGAGCGAGAAAGCTCCAAACATCTCGAGAGACCAAATGTTGTGTTAGCCTTACCAAATCAATCTCATTGAGACGAAATTCACTACCTTTCTAAGTGCAGCTATTACAACTTGATTTAAGTAGACTTAAGTATTTCTAAGTGAAATGATAAATATAAACGAGTATTTTTCTTCATTGAATCACAAAGTTTATTATGGTATATTTGTTTAATGAAGGATTCATCAACAATCAACTGAGCAGGAACTTTACAAGAGAAATGATGAAATCTTATTATTTCACTTTAGAAAGTGCACAGTATTAATACTCTGACTGTTACTTTTGTGTTTGTAAAATATCGATGTCTCGTGACACGAGATCAAGTTAATGAAGTTCAGTGTTGTTGTTATAAACCTAGGCTCAACAGAACAGAGCATGCATTTAATGATTAAATATCTAAAGATTGATTCGACATTGTTCAGATATATTTTTATAGTAACTGTTAGTATTGCTATGTCAATCAACCATGCAAGCAAAAACAGATTATGGAATTCAGTTTTATGGTACAATTATCATTTCTTGTTCTCTCAAAGAAATTGGATTTACTAACACGTTCTTTATTGTCATTCTGCTAGTTTAGATGCGTTCGATCTTAAGGTAATATCATTTGTGAAAAAATAGAGATCTACAGTCTACATAAAGAAGGAAACAGGATTCCATCGAATTGTTGTAGTGACGCACTGTGTATATAATGTTACATAAACTTTGTCGTTTGTGGTTCACATATAGCGTTATGCATGATGAATCACTAGATAATTTGTCCCATGTGCCGCTACAAATTAAATTTATTTCTCACTCTCTTTAAAGGTAACATTACTTGCAACAGCTGGACAAGAAAATTGAGAGGGCTTGAAGAATGTTAACCTACTACGTTAGTTATAGACAGAATCACATCATTGATTAACGCATGAATCGTGTCAAACTCAAAAATGGTTTCCATAGCCCCAGGAAAGGACTTTATATGCAGACAGAACCTAACAAATACCACGAAGAAATGCTTTACTACGTTACAAGCACAACCATAGCATTATTGAGCACAAATTGAAAGATCTTTTGATGTAACTTTCTTTTCATGCTAATGATTTCGCTGTATTTTCTTATTGCTTGGTGTAAACTAATTTCATGTTAAAACTCTTGAACAAAAGATCATAACGATTTTTAGAGGAATAACTATCTGATCTAGATCTACTGCAGATGTTTTTGGAAAAGACCTGGAACGAAAGGCTCAAACAAACATCATGCATGTATGATTTGACTGTATGAAACCAATAACTGATATGTCATTAGAAGTCATCCCAGACACTGTGATTATGGAATGCCTTGATGTTAAAAGGTAAACTTTCTTCATATAACTTTAAGTTTACAGAACATTTTGTGTAGTGATAAAGTGTTGTTGGGATATCGTTTCGCAAAATGCTGGAAACCAACCTTCGAAACACCAGTTGGTATACCTGGTAATCATGGTCGTAATTCTGTATTTTATAAGTTTTGAATTTCCTTAGTGCTATTTTTCCCATTCCGTGTTGCTATTCTGGTTATAAGTAAGATTATCGCTGCAGTTGTATAAGTCCTCTGATAATAGATCATGAAGTTTGGAATCATATGTACATCCCCAACCCAGAAGTGAGTTGTTGGAAATGTTAACAATATACTAGCTCATAAGCAAAGATGAGAGTGAGCAAATTGAAAATAAAGTTGATTAGGAAGAAGGATTTTGTTTGCTGTAGTATTGTGGCAGCTTTCGCCAATGTACACTTTCTGTAGCTGTGGATTACGTGTAAAGGACTAAAGGAAAGGATTCGTGCTAGCTGAAGAAGTTTGAAACGTTTAATTAATGAACTAACTTCCTGTTTTTATGGGACGAATACCATTATCAGAGTTACCGGTCTTGTAGCACACAAAGGTTTCATGAAGTGTCGCATTTCTTAAACATATGTTCTTATGAAAATCTACTGTGACTTAGTGCTAGTTCCTGCAATGAAGATGAAGTTCTTTGACCCGCAATTATTATTATTATCTGTTATCCAAGAAAGGGCTTGGCATTATTTAAAAGAAAAAGGAAAGGAAGAATTCGAAAGAGCACCAACAATTAACTTACACATTATTAACGTCAAGATACTTAGTAGATTTATGTCAAAATAGGTTCAAAGAAAACAACAATATTTAAATTGGTCTTCATTTTTATCGTAGTGGGGTACAAAAACATTTTACAGGATTCCAAGTGTTTACAGTATTCAATCAACCGAAATTCCGAGATAAATTATATGAACCTCATAGAGTTCCGTTTTCTATCTTGCGGTCATACCGGCTAAGCCACAGTATCAGTCATCAAAAGTGTCCATCAACTGTTTAGGCGTCTCTAACTATATTTTTGTCTCAAATCTACTCGTGCATTGCAATTTAGAAGCTTTATGATATTGTAATTGGAAAGAAAGGTTGACTCTAATGGATATTTCCTTATTTGCGTGATCTGGCACTCCGGGTCAGTGATGTTTTTGTGTGTTTACCATTAAAATATCCTACAAAACAAAACAATATTGGAACATTTGCTAGCTGTTGATCGTCCGACTTTGAACGTGATTTGTAATACTGGGAGCATTCAAATCACAACATTGTGGTGGTTAAGTAGTCTGCACCACGTTTTGCCAAGAGTGCTAAATTACACTGAAGTAGTTTCGAATTTGCGATCA
The DNA here is from genome assembly GCA_025403545.1 of Epizoanthus stellaris. Taxonomy (NCBI): domain Eukaryota; kingdom Metazoa; phylum Cnidaria; class Anthozoa; order Zoantharia; family Epizoanthidae; genus Epizoanthus; species Epizoanthus stellaris. The sequence goes on from JAOBYG010466612.1 coordinate 19,936, forward strand.
TCATTTATTTATCTCGGAACTCTGTTAATTTGTTTAAAAATTTCAGGTCCAAAAGTGCTCTAATAAGATGATTTGACCAAATGTTCATTAACAATCAACACAATTTAAGACTTAAAATTATGGTCATTAAGACTTTAACAGTAACTGTAGCCCGGTCAGTTTCTTTTGAATCGCAACTGATAAATCAGCCTTTGTACCATCCCAGATTGCAGTTTAATATATAGCTCACACTTGCTCTTCCCGATCCAAGCAGTGATTATTGTATGTGTGATGCTATGGAACATACCATTAAATAGTTTAAAATGGGGAAACTGGGTGATCATAGTGATTTGAACCTTGGTACAATAGTATGCTCTTGTTTAGAACGATTCTTGAAATCAGAGAATCGTTAATGATTTTGAAACTTACTCTGAAGATTTAAGGTTAGAGATGACAGAGATGCAAATTAATCACATTTTAAATTCCATATTATTCTATCACAGATTTTACAAATCTAAACCCAATTCCTGAAATATCTGCAGATATATTGGCTAGTGCAGATGAAAGATGTCAAATAACATATCGTTTTTATTTCATTTAATTGTATTATCTCGCTTCTACAAGTCCATGCAGCTAATCTGTCACAGCATTCCTTCAGTTGTATAGCTAGTACACATACATAAAACAACACTCAAATAAACTTTTAGGTTTTAATTGGGAGATGAAAATGGCGGGCTAGAAACACACTTTATTTGTAGGTTCGTGTTGTTCATGCTGTAGCACTTTGTTGCACTCCTTTCACTTGCAGCTTTAGGAACTTAAATGCTTTCCTCATTGGGTTTGGTTAACGAGCCGATTATAAATCGAACATTGAGGCAGGCTCAAATAGTTTTATACCATCACTTATGTCGTTGTCAACAGGTGTTTGAAGAGGAAAAACATTGTCGTCATCTCAACGGAAACAGCTTATAGTCCAGCATATCCTAAGTGAAAAATCAATACTTTAGTAAGTAAATACCACTATAAAATTATTCCGCGAGCTTCGGTTATTGAAGTAAACAATTGTTCCAGGTCTTAGGAATGTTAAACTTTGAAAGACTATATTTTTCCCTGTATTTATTCGGCAATCAATCACTGGACACTGGCGAGTATGATTGTCTACCAAGTTCAAGGTATACTGAGACTTGATCCTTGTGGGTTATTGAGTGGCTGATTAGCTCCCTGTATTTAGGCAAAGATTGAAGAGACCCACCGTGGAAAACTATTACAAGATTACCCGCCACACATTGATCATCATAAATGGTGAACATTGTGGTTTGGTATTCAAGGGTTATTTACATCGAGATATAGTGCCTATATTACCCTACTAGATGGGATTCACTGTTTTATTGTTTCCTGATTTTGTGTACTTGAAAGTACTGAACCACCTTCGTAGCCATTCTATCTTTTTGCGGTAGTTAATTCCGTGTAAACCGACGAGTTAGAGTAACCCATCTATCTGGGACTATCATTTTGGTTGTTTGGCTTTGTTTTCTGGTCATGTTTCAGTGAAAACGGTATGATGGATGCACTTCTGTGCTCGAACAATAATAACAAATGGTTCTTTGTAATTTTCGCAAAAGTCAGTTGATAGAAGTGAGATATGGAAAAAACAGCAAAAAGATGAAATCGATCGCTAAACCTCGTGTTTCATTAAACTCTTATTTCGTAGCCTGTGTGCATGTGAGTTGACTCTCCTGGGCGGGAAAGCATATAAAGAGGGTTATCTGCTTGCCTCTAGCAGGGCAATCCTTCTAGGAAAGTTACCTTGTTTCCATATAAAGAGGCCTCAAGTATATATTAAGTTACTTGTATCGAATTATCTAAGTCCCTTTGCATTGTGGCTGAGATACAAGTGAAAGACACAGCAAAAACACCACACTGGCATGCTTATGACCATGTGTGACTTGCATTTATAATTCTAAAATGATTCACTTATGTTGACAGTCCTATCAATTTTGTCACGACAGTGTTATGCAAACGTAGCTTTTGTGGCTTCAGCTTGCAGTTTGGGTAATGTTCTATTGGCCATCGAATGTATTTCGGAAGGGTAAAATAGTACTCATGTACTTCTGTATTGTTCATGAACTTCTATTCAGTGAAGGTAAACGTAAGTACTCACTTCGATACCTTATATAAATGTTCTTAATCATAAGTTTTAAAACAGTTATGGTGCAGGAGTATACCGTAATCACGCAATAGCAGTGCGAAGGTTAATATTATAATCAAACTTTTTTCTCTTATTTACATGTTGTAGTTGTGAAGCAAGTATGAAGCAAATAATTTCACGAGCTAGCTTCCATAAATAGACAATGTTAAATAAAGAAGTTGATTTTCTTTCTATGTTTACTGGATGAGTAAGGAAATACAGTCTTCATGCGAGATCATTTGCATAGGTTGTCTGATTTTACAGACCCTACATCATACATAAGCATTTCATAAGGGATAAAGATTTGTTGTCCCATAATCTTTGTTTCTACCATGTTTCAGTATATAAAGTAAAGACACCTTGTTTATTGAGGGTAACACATTTACATACTGTACTCTCCCATGTGGCCCTCACCACAACACCGGGCAAGCCTCTACTCTTCCTCGACAAGTGGGTGGGTTATTTTAAGTCCCCCTGGCAGATATCATTTCAGGAGATCAGACCAACGGCTTAACGTGCGAAAGAAGGTCGCACAAATAATTCAGCCCTCGGCAAGTCCGGGGATTCAACCCGAGACCTTCTGTTTGGCAGTCAGAGATCTAACCGACTGAGCCAACCACGTTCACATATATTATAGTATTACTCCTCTCTGTGCCAACTGCCAAATATTACAAATGTTACAAATTCTACAATACCTTACCGAGCTCTCATACACCCAGTCAATTAGAGCACAAAGTCGAGTATAATATTTTAAATCAGGTATGATTTCCTTCGTTTGTTTGTTTGTTACGATAGAATTAGAAAGAGGGCGGGAAACTGACATTGTGGATGCCCAATGTTACGTGTGTAACTTGTGCATCCGAAAGAAATCGAAACAAATTACTTCTTTTCAAGGTGCAAAGCGAAGGCAAAATAGTCTGCAATTACCGAAAGGCATCAGTTGGTGATTTTGTTTCAGTAAAATTCAACTAAAATACAACCAGCCACATTATATTACTGCTAAAATACTTCCTAATAGAAATTATCGAAAACTAAAGATTTTGGAAATCAATGCAAGTTGTTTCTTTCTTTATTTCAAGAAGAAAACAAGAACGATATACTCTAGCTGGAGTTTACCAACTAACAAAGCTGTGTTCGGAGCTGGTTAAAATCAGCAAACTCTTTCTATGACAAAGACAGGATTTCATCATTATCTCAAAGATATCAAAAGAGAACATTCTGAAATCGTAAATTACTAACTGCCCAGTATGCATGGATTTTAATTTGGGTATGTCAAATTAACAGTTCGAATTTGACAATCAGTGATATTAAACTTCAGTCTATTAGCATTAAAATATTGCTGTTGTCGGACATTGGTGTGTCCGTTGGAAGGTAACTAATGTTCGGATATGTTCTTCATCTTTAAGCGGACTATTCGGACTTCTCTTTATACTAAATGGTTCGGAGTGAATTTTGCGGTTCATCACAACATAAACCCTTAAAGATAAACGTTCCGTTTTGCAGTCCGCTGAAAGAATGATAATTACTGATAATTATTTTGTGAAGTGATTAGTTCTATTTCTGGTGCATGGACCAAGGCCAGCAGCCGGTCTCCTTTCTTGGTTGGTCACAACAAAGAAGAATCTTCTGGTGCGGCAGGTGCATTTCCGGTGTAAGAGCTAAATCAATGCTATTTCATTAATTACTCATAATCTTTGTTATCAATGGAACAATGACATTACTCAACTCGCCGTTAGCAGTTAGTCCCAACAAAAGAACTCCTTAAACAGTACTTCCGACGTCACTCGTTATCATTTGGCGTGGTAGGTGTCTTTCCGGTGTAAGTGTTACATGCACGGAATTCAATTGATAACCAGTGTTCCAAGGAGGCGATCGAGCACTCAATCATATCACGTCGTTAGCGGTTTGTCCAAACAAAAGCACTCCAGTTAAGCATTATTTCCGAACGGATGCAGTCTTGTTATCATTTGGCACGGTAGGTGTCTTTGGGATGTAAATTTTACCGTGATATAATTCAATTGATAATGACTGAAGCATTGAACCATCTGACTCGCCCCTTACAAAAGATCTCCTTCAGCAGTATTTCCGGATGTAGTCTCGTTATCATTTGGCACGATAGGTGTTTTCCGGTGTAAGAACTAATTGACATATCTACTATCTAACCGTGGGTAAGACAGTGGTTGCCTTTGTTGTCATTAGGTATAAATATACGGACAGCTTGTTCTGATCCTGTGCAGTTCCTAGGAACAACAGGCGAGAGGACATACGAAGGCGAAGTGAATCCACCAAGAGTTTGAGAAAAACATCAAGGTAGGCCTGTCCCTGTTAATTTAATATGTTTTATTTCTCGTTTCACATAAGCTGTTACCTGTAGTTATTTTAAAATTTACACAAAGTTTGAAGTTCCCAAATATGTTGAAGTTTTTTACTTGTTACTAATAATAATTTATGAAATACCCTTAATACAGTTAAAACGGACTTACCATAAAACAATAATAGTATTAGCAATTAAAATACTAATCTATCGCTACAAAAGTATTTATTTAGAACGTACAAAGTATTTGATCTGAGAAATAACTTGTAAGATTATCAGACGTAGTAACACGTTGCTCGTTCCAGTATAGTTGTGAGGAAATTACCAATCGTGACCAAGAAAACTATTTTGTACTGTTGAGAGCTATTTCAAAAAACCAACCATTCCGAATTCAAGACTGTTAAAATAAATTGATGTTTCAAACTTTTTTGGTAGATTTAATTGTTTCATCGATAACTCCATTCATAATAACCAAATACCCGATGTCTCCTCTTCTTCGAATATTTGATTTAGTGGAGAGCTACCAAAGGGAGAGATGTTCTAAGATTACTGAAATGTAGCTCACACGTAAAATTACTTATAATAATATTGCTGACCCAAACGTATCAGGAAGCCTTTATATAATATATCCCATTCCGGCATGTGGGCCTGAGCCGAAAGCTCAATGCCGATAAAGCATTTCTCTGCGCTGAAATCTGTTGATTAAAAACTGGCGAGTTGGCTTCTCAGTTTCATATTAGAACCATTTAAAATGTTTGAGTAAAAAATTCTGATTCAACATTTTTAATTAGAGTGAGTACTTGCTGGTTTGCTTGAGTTTACAAGTTTCAAGTCTTGCATCTCCATTTATCGCCATTATTCGATTTCAAGTTGACATAATGCAAACAGCAAATGAAATCATTCCAATCCATAGGCTTTGAACCTTATCGTGAAATTTCGCTCTTGCGATTTCTTATTAAAGAGACATCAAAGTTTATTGTACAACGCAGGTAATTTTTACATGGTCCAAGTCAAAAATTGATCATGATCGGCCAAAGACCAAAGCACTGGAAAGCATCTCACCACGAGGTTGAACCGAAACTGAGCAAGTGTACATGGAGTCTGTGTCGACGTTCAGATCTCGCAGTTGATGGACCGCCATACAGTGCATTCCTTGCGGGTCGAAGAGATATGGCAGCTATACTGTCGAAGGAGCAATTCAATACTGACTCGGGAATTTGTATTAAATTTCACTTTAAAACTCATATCACACTCACCGCTTCGCGATTCATACGATATAGGTTTTTAACGTAACATTTAACGCGGAATTCTCTCGCCAGGCATTCCATTCTCCTATAATACCAGATTTGCAGCACAGTTTCTGTAACATCGAACGTTCCGCGTGTATTACATTATCAGTCCATTTTCTATGAAATTTCGCTAAACAAGTCGGGAATCTCATGCACCCTTATTCTATCACCCATTTCTCTTTCTTCGTAGTTCCCAGGACTGTATTTTTCTCAGCGAGAAAATGTAACTAGGAATTCATTGTGACTTCAATCACCGTCTTACGAAACGTATACAATAAATCCAGATACACTTGTGAAAAAATTAATCAGTTACTTGCTTAAAGGGGCACTGGCAGGGTAAAATTCCGACTGATTTTATATCACCTCCTTTTTCTGAAAAATAGTCAAAGGTCATCAAATAAACACTGACTCAGTTCGATAAAAAATAGTCCACAAAGTAAAACAGAACAAGTAATTTTGAGCTAAAGTACATGCAGGATGGCGCGGATGCAAGTGGATTACGAATTACCAAACTTGATTTATAATACCCCTGGTCAGAATTAATATTGTGATTTGGATTCATGAGTCTTACTTATTGTTCTAATTTTATTTTCATCACTTGTATAAATGTAACAAGGCAGTTTAAAAGGCCCGCTATACCATTGCCAAAGTGCTCAAACTACACAGTAGTGGGCCAACATAATGCAAACGACAATGGTACAATCGTATCTCAAGCATAGTGCTCAACAAAACAACAGTTAAGGAGCTATTACTATATATATATGCAGATTGAGTATCATAGCTCCTTAACTGTTGTTTTGTTGAGCACTCTGCTTGAGATTGTACCATTGTCGTTTGCATTATGCTGGCCTACTGCTATGTAGTTTGAGCACTTTGGCAATGGTACAGCGGGCCTTTTAAACTGCTTTGTTACAAGCTTGCTTGTTTCATAGCTAAGGTTCAGTCTCAAACCTCCGAGCTGTACTGATGAGTCCTCAAAGGACGAAACAATGCTGTCTGCAGATTGAGTATATATGTATATATAAATAATAATAAGGACAGTTTTCCTTGAGTCTGTATAGTGCTCGACATAAATGGAGCTTAATAAACTGAAGGAAGGAAAACATTATTTGAACGGCACTACAGTTCTGTTTCGAGAGGGCCGGTAGGTAGAGGTAGGTCTTCTCCTGTCACCTCTCTCGTCAGGTGCGTGTCTGAAAGCAACCACTCGCCATCCATTGCAAAGAACATCCCTCCAGCGATCAATAAAAGGCTAAACGAAATTTCATCGAACAAAGAATCATTTGAGAAAGCGTCGCCCCTATACCAAAGTGCACTGAACAACAGCGGCTATGAGTATCAACTAAAATCCGAAGTAGCTGAGAACCGGGCGGAAAGCCAAGAGCACAGCAATGCGAGTCGACCAGCCAAGAGAACTAGACACAGAAATGTAACATGGTATAATCCACCATTCAGCAAGCACGTCGCCACCAATGTCGGAAAAAAATTTCTGAACATCGCGAAAGAATCGTTCAAGAAGGGACATCCACTGCATAAAATATTCAATAAGAACACTTTGAAAGTTAGCTACTCATGCATGCCCAATTTAGAAAGTAAAATTAGCGCACATAATAAATCCTCGCTCGAGAAATGCTCACAACCAGTCGAATCGGAAAAAACATGCAACTGTAGATCAAAACCAACTTGCCCCTTGAACGGGAAATGCCTCATTCCGAACGTGATTTACCAAGCAACAGTAGAGAGCGACAAAGGAAAGGAAACGTACGTCGGCCTCACAGGAGATCAATTTAAAACGAGATTCCGTAACCACTCTGCATCATTCAG
>JAOBYG010466613.1:0-15578 GCA_025403545.1 Epizoanthus stellaris
TATTCATGTGTCGGTCTAATTAGCGGTAGTCGTGTGGTCGGCTTGTTTTGTGTCAGTAATTAGTCTTTGGTAAGGAGACTCCAAGTCTCATTCAATTCCCTCCATGGATCGCGAATCGACCGATTGGCTCAGTTGGTAAGTACGTGGTTTCAAGAGCGGTTGACCCCTGTTCAAATCTCAGCTTGACTCCTATTTTTGGCCTTTTTTTCTTTTCTTTCTCTTAAACCTTAGAAATTATACTTTAAAAATGTAGGATATTTCCTGCGAATCGACCGGTTAGCTCAGTTGATAAGTACGTGGCTTCAAGGGCGGTTGACCCGTGTTCGAATCTCAGCTTGACTACTCTTTTTTTGGCCTTTTTTCTTTTCTTTCTCTTAAACCTTAGAAATTATACACTAAAAATGTACGATTTTTCCCGCCAATCGACCGGTTAGCTCAGTTGATAAGTACGTGGCTTCAAGGGCGGTTGACCCGTGTTCGAATGTCAGCTTGACTACTCTTTTTTTGGCCTTTTTTCTTTTCTTTCTCTTTAACCTTAGAAATTATACATTAAAAATGTAGGATGTTTCCCGCCAATCGACCGGTTAGCTCAGTTGATAAGTACGTGGCTTCAAGGGCGGTTGACCCGTGTTTGAATCTCAGCTTAACTACTCTTTTTTTGGCCTTTTTTCTTTTCTTTCTCTTTAACATTAGAAATTATACATTAAAAATGTAGGATGTTTCCCGCCAATCGACCGGTTAGCTCAATTGATAAGTACGTGGCTTCATGGGTGGTTGACCCGTGTTCGAATCTCAGCTTGACTCTCTTTTTTTGGCCTTTTTTTCTTTTCTTTCTCGTAAACCTTAGAAATTATACATTAAAAATGTATACGCAGTTTATCGCGAATCGACCGGATAGCTCAGTTGGTAAGTACGTGGCTTCAAGAGCGGTTGACCCGTGTTCGATTCTCACCTTGACTATTCTTTTTTTTCCTTTTGTTTGTTTTAAACCTTAGAAAATCTTTCTTACTTTCGGGCAACCTCAGAGGTCAACAAAACCTAGCCTATGACCTCGGCACTGCAAAATTGCCCCTAGAAACCAAGTCTCATTCAATTCCCTCCATGGGCCTAGGGGGAGATACCGTACACACACATACACACACACACACACACACACGGACAGACAGACGGACAAGAGCTTTCACATTACAGTATGCGTAACCTTCCAAGCGTTCGCGCCGCTTGGGATAAACAAAGAAAAAACAACGAGAGACATTGACCAACCCGTGGTACGAGACATCAAGAGTTATGAGTGAAAGTCTCATGAAAACTGTCCGAGTTTGTTGAAAACGTGTGTGGTGGCTTTGTTTATGAAGGAAGCTCTGTGACCGGCGGTTTGGAATGAAAGCTGACGAATTCCAATATGCGTTCAGTAGGGTGGCTATCGCTTCAATGTATGGACCGTCTGAGATTTTCTTGCTTGTATAGTTCGGGTTTTATTAGGAAGTTGGTTTTGGTACGTTCTATTGCAAAAGATATGTAGCTGCTTCGTCGTGGATCATGTTTTCGGAAAATAGGCCAATGATGTATCGTTTTACACAATGTTTCACAAACAACTGAATATAAAAGAGACGTCAGGCAGAAAGATATTTATAGTAGGTTGCAGAATATTTTACAATAATACAGATATTCTCCTAATTTAGTATTTCTGGACTTCTCAGGTTCTGTCAATAACGAACAGCCGGCTTGCCGCTATATCTTCCGGTCACGTGACTAACCTAATATCCAAAGATCTTGATCCAATTCAGTCATTGTGTGTTAATGGTTTCGCACTTGTGAGTGCTCCATTGGAGTTGGCCGCTGCAGTCCTCCTTACATGGCAGTTGATTGGCTGGCAGGCGACAGTTAGTATTGCATACGTCATAGTAGTGATAATCTACCAATCAGGAATGGGTCACCTTTTCCACCGCTTGCGGCTAAAGACTACAGTGGTAACTGATCACCGGTTGGGGCTAGTAGCTGACGTCATTTCCGGTATTCGTGTGGTGAAGATGTGCGCCTGGGAATGGGTGTTTCGTTCGTTCATCGAAGATACCAGAAGGTCAGAAAATCCCCTTTCTTTGCTTGCGAATCCTACTACAGAATGATAATCACAATTACTCTTTTTGTATGGTATGTACTAGCTATCTCTTTACTGACCCTACCTGGGTGGGGCTTTCTTGTCCTCAAGTGGGCCAATGGGGGAGGGCGATTCGGACCCTTCTTTAACTTATATATGTTAACAACAACACCCTAATTGTGTGATTTCAATTATTTTAGTTATTATTATTAAAATGATTTTGATCTTGACGTCATATAAGCGGTGTATGTCACAAGCTGACAAAGCGTCGTGGGTAACTTTGTTGAAAGGCTCATTTACACGCTGACACTATCGAGTAAGCGATATCACAAAGGGCGAAATCTGAAGACGTTGTATGACTTATACAACATTTATCACAGTATTTGTGCATGGGAATTCAAACTCTTGCTACCTTTTTTGAAGGACGTAACAGAGAGACTATTTGTAGAATTTTGAAAGCCTTGTGTTGACGATTGGAGACTCTTGTTAGCTTCACAAGGTCGTTTTCAAAACTTTTACTCGATTTGTTGACAATAAAAGGTGAACTGCGACCTCTGTTTCTATTTTTAATTTTCATTGTCTTTAGTTTTCTAGGGTACGAGCGAACAACATTAGAACATTATTTTCTTTCGATAAGTTTCCACTACCGAGAAAGCAAGGATGACGTAATATAAATTAATCTTCGCAATTCGAGCGACTTTTGTCAATTGGCAGTAGGCCGGGCAGCTACAATTTGTCGTGTAAACCTTGAATACTTTTAATTAATAGAACAATCTTTGGCATGAAAGTTATAGTCATGTCATAAATAACAATTTTTATACTGTCTTTGAGCCCGTTTCCTCTGCTTCAGACTTTAAAAATTTAATGTAATTCAAGTACTTTTAATATAATTTGTCGCATAACATACATTTCAAGACATCTTTACAGAAACGATGGTGAATCAAGGCAATATTCTCCAGTTAATTATTTTCTTTACTCTTATCAACCATTTACTTCCGTTGACAACATATTGATATCGTAAGGAGAGTTATATCTTGATCATTATATTGGAAGACTACACATGAAAATGTAAACATAGAAAGGAACATCCCAAGTCGAACGTTCAAAGTAATTACAGAAATAATAGCTAGTGCTGATTGATATTTATTATATTTAAGCCCCTTTGCAGATTATAGTTAATTTCAGCCTTTTGTACAACTTTTATTCATAATTGTGAGTGGACTAGAATTGTGTACTACAGTCATATGATAGCTCTTCCTTTCTTTATTTCAGCCGGGAGTTATGGCTGATAATAAAAAAGAGCGCCATTTCAGCTACGTTTCGTTCCATTGGTGCCTCGTATATCATCATTACCACATTGATAGCTCTGAGCATGCTCATAGCCACTGGAAAACCGCTGACGCCTCAGAACGTCTTTACAGTGATGGCTGTGTGGGGTGCATCACAGAAGACAGTGACAACTCAGTTCTGTTATGGAGTACAATACGCATCGCAAACACTTGCTTCTCTTCATAGGATTCAGAAATTTCTTTCTGACGACATTGGAAGGGTCAAAGAAAGCAAGATCGTTAACAGATTAGACACGAAGAGCGGGTTGGAGAAATTGAGAGATTATTCCACTGAGGAAGAGAATACTTTACTGCTAGGATCAACACTTCGCACTTGCCAAGGAATGCGTGAACTAACAGTATCTCATAATGACGGAACACATCACAGAGGACGCCATGTGGAGACTCGATCTGTAGAAGAGTGTGCCAAAGGAGACCTGTGGCTTTCACAAGTTACTTGCGAGTGTCATAACAACACAGCAGAGACACTATTGACCAACATCAGCCTAGATATTCCAGCAAACCAACTGATCGGTATAATTGGGCCAGTTGGAGCTGGCAAATCGAGTCTCTTTCATGTTATTCTTGGCGAGTTGCCAATATCTCAAGGACAAATGTCAATTAGAGGAACAATTGCCTATGTTTCCCAGATTCCCTGGTTGTTTTCAGGGACAATTCGTGAGAACATTCTTTTTGGAAGACATTTTGACAATGACAAATTCAGTGAAGTTGTCCGTGTATGCTCGTTGAAATCAGATCTTGAATCCCTGCCACGAGGAGATTCTACAATGATTTGTGAACGCGGTGTTAGGTTAAGTGGTGGTCAGCAGTCACGTGTCAGCTTGGCACGCGCAGTGTATGCCGATGCAGATATTTACCTGTTGGACGATCCCCTAAGCGCTGTGGATGCCAAAGTTGGTAGAGAAATCTACCGGAGGTGCATCTGTAAGGCCTTGTCCAGCCGCACGCGCGTATTCGTTACACACCAGGTGGGGTATTTGAGAAACGCCGATTATATCTACGTGATGAAGAATGGTTCAATTGCAAACCAAGGAAGGTATGAAGAAGTGAGACAACAAGATGAGTACTTGCTACGTGTGTCCTCAGAAGATGAGGTGCAATCGGAGGTGGAAGAGTATGATGAATCCGCCATGACACAGCAGCTACAACTTGCACATTCTACGTGTTGTGAAGGTGAAGACGAAGAGTTCGCATCCAAAGAAGACCGATTGGTGGGCTCGGTGTCTTGTGCTACCTACTGGAGCTACTTCACAGCCGGATTAGGTTCATTCCAGCTCATATTACTACTGCTTCTGGTACCTTTACCCGACGGTGAGTTCAATACGTTTTTGATTACGATTTCACCATTTCCATGTTGTGTTTGTGCAATTGTTTTCCTTTTAATGTTTTAGGCGATGTTGCCCCTGTAATATCACTTTCATATGCTAAAGATAATATTTGCAGCAATAGGGGTTCCGGACGTACGTAGTAACTAAACTCTCGCTACTCCGCCGAGCCCCTTGTCTGCTTTCTGAGCCCTATATATAGTTATTGCCCTTCTTTATCTATCACTAATTTTGGAGTCCTCTTCTCTAACTTCCTCCAGTCCCCCTTGTTTGTGCTATCACAATATAGATTGTTGTCGCGAATATAAATATTACCCACTGTTCAGAGTAATGTCCGTTCTAACTACGTTTTATTTTCTGCAGGAGTTTCCATAGCGGCTAGTTTCTGGCTGGCTCATTGGACGGTAGCCGAACAGGAAGTGCCACAAGACCATTATATAACTGTATACGGTGTTCTAGCTGGAGCTGCAATGTTATTCACGCTAGCCCGGTCTATACTCCTGTTCACAGCCGGTATTGCATCATCTAAGAATCTTCACAGTAGAATGTTGACTGCAATCCTGAGATCGCCTGTTCGCTTTTTCGACACCAACCCCAGTGGCCGTATTCTCAACCGCTTTGCCAAAGACATCGGTGGATTGGACGATCTACTTCCCGATATCATGCTGGAAACGATGGAGTATTCCATGCAAGTACTGGCCATACTCATTGTTGTATCTGTAGCCAACCATTGGGTGATCATATCCGTTGTTCCCTTACTCGCTGCCGCGGTGTATCTGTGTAGGTACGCCCTCCGTGCGACCCGGGAGCTGAGGAGACTTGAGGCAATCAGCGCCAGTCCGGTGTACTCGCATGTTGCTGAGACCATACGAGGAATAGTAACGATACGGAGTTATGAACGGCAGGCAGACTTTCTGAACATACTTTACAGGTTTGTAATTTACATTACGAATTATCATCTAACCTCTAAAGAAATAGGTTCATTCCCGAACAACCAAAAATATCTTGTGCAGAATAGTTCGTTCTGATAGATTCTTGTTTTAGAAGAATTTTGCTTCAAGAATGTGTTCAAAGAAAGGCCTTATAGGTCGGTAATATTTGAATATGATTTCCAGTGCCCTAGCCAGCATCAGGTGAGGTTTGGGAATTTTTCAAAAATGCTCTCAAAATGCAGGAAATACCATTTTCAACCTTGTCTTGTCTATATACTTTGTTTGGTTACGGCCCTGGTATCATATGAATATTGTTGTGTGAACTAAAAGTCCAAAGTGTTGCTTTAGTCAATGGACCATTTAATAAGGGATACTGTTGGACAATAATATCACAAATACCATTACCAATAAACACTGGCCGACTTCGAAACTGGAAGGAACAATTTAGATTTTCATTAGAAATGTACAGACGTACTTAAAATTCGAAATTCCATTTTGAATCTACAAAATGTCTCATATGCTTTTCTAGGTACAATGACACGTATAACCAGGCGTCTATCCTTCCTCGTGCAGCGACACGATGGATCGCAGTTCGTCTCGACATGATGGCTGCTGTACTCATAACTGTGGTCGGACTCGCTTCCATCTTCTCAGGCTCCGATGCAGGTGAGGTCAACTTTGCACTAGAAACAATTTTCAAGCAAATTATTTTTCCACGTCCTCCCCATAAAATGTTAAAACATCGCTGTAATATAATCTTCCGAGTTTTCAACATCATCTTACAAAGAAAGATAATAACTTTAATATAGTTTAGTCAGGGATTCCAACAAGTGGACTAGGTTAACGGGGCTCTCAAGTAAAATAAATGACTGGTAGTTAAGGAAAGTTAAGTCAAGTTCGGGAATAGGAGTAATTTGTCTCCCACCTCCAAGATTGTAAATGCAGTTAATACGAATTACAATGGACTCTACTCATCCAATCAGCCACGTATTGCTGATTAGTTTTCATGGTAACAGTCACTGTCAGTGAGCTCTCGTTACCATGGTAATGGTCAGTGCCGGCGAATCACGACTGTCACATTGGCCACCGTATTGGAATTTCAAAAGTGTAATTTTGATTGATATATTGCAAAATATTTCAAGTACACCACTTTACAGGTAAACACACAAAATAGATCATTAGAAAAATGTTCAGTTAAGAATACTTTCTATGTTAGTTTTCTGAAGATTAACCTAGCTTGCATAAACAACTTTGCATAAAAGATAAGTGATAACATCGCTGAATCAATGCAAAACAACATCGTAATAACGAAGCTTTTTATTTTAATTGTTTCAAAACCCAACATTCTAGGTTTGGAAACCGTTGGGGAATTACAGGTTAACCCTTTCCCCCATTGTCTATCAAGCGTAAAATGACGTTTCATGACATGTAGCTTCACATTATAGCTAGACCCTAAACATCACTGTTGTTGCTCTTCTGGCATTTACTAACCGTTGTCTTACTCTTATTTGCAGCCATGACAGGCCTAGCAATGAGCTACACTCTTCAACTTACTCTCACCACAGTCTGGGCCTTTCAAATGGCGGCTGAAGTTGAGAATCTGATGACATCAGTGGAACGTGTGATGACATACACGCAGCTGCAGGCGGAGCCTGGGTATGAGTATGAAGATGTACCATGTGACTCGTGGCCCGAGAAAGGAGTCATCCAATATGATGCAGTTTCACTTGTTTATTACCCAGGAGGGGTTGCTGTTCTAAAGGACATTAATGTTACTATCCAGGGAGGGGAGAGGATTGGAGTTGTCGGTCGGACGGGAGCAGGCAAGTCGTCTCTAGTGGCTGCACTCTTCCGGATGCCGGAGTGCAGCGGAAACATTCTCATCGATGGCATTCCAATCAACACATTGAATATACAGACCACGCGTTCTGTTATCGCCGTGATACCTCAAAATCCATTCTTATTTAATGGCAGCCTGAGAATGAATCTCGATCCCAAGGCAGTGCACAGTGATCAAGATATATGGCAAGTGTTGGAGAACGTCCAAATGAAATCTGTTCTGCAGGAAAGGGGCAGCGAAGGAAAACAGCTGCACTGTGACGTCATGGAACACGGTTCAAACTTCAGTGTTGGGGAGCGCCAATTGATTTGCTTGGCCCGAGCCTTGTTACAAGGCTGCAAGATAATTGTCCTTGATGAAGCGACAGCAAATGTGGATTACAAAACAGATCAAGTCCTTCAGAATGTGATACGAAGGAATGTGAAGGGGCGAACCCTGTTGACAATAGCCCATCGCCTGGACACTGTGATTGACTATGACAGGATTATTGTTGTTGAAGGTGGTGAAGTGGTGGAGTTTGACCGGCCGTCTGTGCTGTTACAGAGAGATAACGGCCCGTTCGCAAATCTTTATAAAACGTACAGCAGGGCCACAGCGCAGCAAGTTAAATGATTTGGGTCACCTGTCCCACTTTGGAAATAGATATGACACAGGAAATTAGAATAGTTTTAGATTAAAATCATTCAACTGAAATTAATTAATGTGCGTTTAATTTGAGAATGAAAGCATACAGATCAAACAGTCACTATTATTTCCAGTTATATTGTGCGAGCAAAAGCATTTAATAGCGGCTGACTATAAATATTGAGAACACGCGGACAAAACTGTAATTTCGGATTTCCTCATATTTGGTCAGAAGAAACCCTTGGTGAACTATTAACGAAAATCACAATTAAACAGTTTTCGTTTTTGAGAAATCCGGCAAAACGTGAAATTCGCGTAGCAGGCGTCATTTAATTTTACTCAGATTTTGTGCATATTCAAATCGCTCGGGGAGAAAAGTGGTTTACCGTATCGAAATGGTAGTTTGCGTTTCATTGGGGCATCACTCTGCAAATATGGAAATATAAAAACATTGTAAAAAGATAGATATTTACGTCTCTTTTCGAAAGCCCCAAGATTGTTACTTTACGCACTTTTGTAAACACTTGAAAATGAGGAAACATTGGAGGCAAAACCTTGTCCTGGTACATAGAACTTTACAATAGATTTTATTCCTTCAAAAATTGCAACTGTCGCGCAAGCACAAGTAAACACATTTCAAATAATTTATTGTGTATATTTTATTTTACTGTGACAGGCCAAAGTTATTCGTCAGAAACAAAATCTAATGTTGTAATGAGCTTTGTTTTGCTTTATATTCCTAAAAAATAAATTCTGAAATTCTCGGCGTTGCGAGACAAGTTGCAGGAATCATTGCACCGTGTAACACCCCCTGCAATGGCCAAAATGTTTGCAAGACAAGCTGCAGCAATCGTTGTAGAAAGTTGACGTGAGTTCTACTTTCTGAAATCGTTCTAGCAACTTGTATCAAAGTATCTGTCCGTTGCAGGGGGTGTTACACGGTGCAATGTTTTCGTGCAACTTGTCTGGCACCGCTATATACCACTGCGAGACAAGTTGCATGAAAAATTGCACCGTGTAAACAGGGCATTTACTCTCTACTGAGCTGTACTGAGAACCTGTTCAGACGGCCATCAACACCGTCTTTTTTCTATGGATTCCATTTTTTCGTAAACTGCGCCCTTTCATAAACATGTTACCCCTAGTGCACTAATAATTAGTCTTGCCGTT
Organism: Epizoanthus stellaris; assembly: GCA_025403545.1. Lineage (NCBI taxonomy): Eukaryota > Metazoa > Cnidaria > Anthozoa > Zoantharia > Epizoanthidae > Epizoanthus > Epizoanthus stellaris. Next base: position 9,339 of record JAOBYG010466613.1, read on the forward strand.
ACCGTGGCAACAGAATGGGGTATATTTTGGTTGCATTTTTAGTCATTTTCTCTCAAAAATAATAAGTCATGCATGTTAAAGGAAATGAGAAGGAAAGAGCTGAGACAAAATTTCAATGTGTGAGAGTGTGCAACAAGCATTCAGCTTCTTTGTGAGAAAACAATTTTTGAATGTTAAATTTAAAAAAATTGGGCAGTTTTGACTAAAAAAATGAAACTGATTTTGCTCGACAAAGGAAATCAATACAAAAAAAATCTGTTTGTTTGATGTTTATTGCACATCCCAAGTCACAAGCATGTTTCCCAGACAACAAATCCTTAGCCATTTGTAAACATGAGAGAGAAACTATTTTTGTAAATGGGACACTTTGGATAAAATTATTCATTCAAAACCATATGGGGTCAAAAATGGGGGTCTGAGTATGTTTAAGGATGTATAAGTAAATGTGGCAGATGAAATAAAGGGAAAATGCTAAAAAAGCCTAAAATAGTGATTTATATAGAAATAATTGGTTAAATAATTCTTCAAATATCATATTTCACTAAAAACAATACAACAAAGACAGACAAAATCTACCTGTAAAATGGGTTCTCCGGAATCCCTCTCCCCAGATTTCTTGTTCAAACCAGAAGTCCAGAAGTTTATAACAACCATTCGTCTTCTAAAATATACACTTTGCTTTGAAGCATGTAATAAACACAAGTTGAACCAGCACTTCTTGAAGGACAGCATCGATGCTTCATCAACAGACATTTTCACGGTTTTTGACGCCATCTTGATTGGGGGGCAACCACGCATAAAATTACAGCAAATGTACGGAATTTTGGTCGAGTTTGGACCTCCGTAACTTCGCTCCAAAATCGCAGATTGCGACAAACATTATGTCTTTTAAACGTTATTTGTCCTAAGATTAATTCCGCTAAACAAGAAGAATCGGTTCAGAATATAACTCCTGAAATAACAGTTTTAAAACTTCATACAAATCCTTCTAAATGCGGTCTACACGATTAAAATAATTTAGAAGGATTTGTTTGAAGTTTTAAAACTGTGATTACAGAAGTTATAGTCAATGAAAGTAGTTTTCAAACTACTCGAAAGTGGGGGAATATATCGTAATCTTTATTGTGGAAATCTGTTGCACGACGATCGCGGCTTGAAAAGCTACAGAGGTCATGTTGTGACGTTGCATGATGATCTATATTGAGTTATAGAGACGTCACACCAGCCAATCAGAATGTACGTTATATCTGCTCTATTTTATAAAATCTGTCAAATGTGCGAGAATTGCAATAGGAACTGATCATGTTTGTTCAAAGTTTTTATGTCAAACTTATCTATATATATAAATTATTAAAATTTGCCATCAAACATGTAATTGCAATGAATCAGGGATGAATCATGTTTAATTTTACAGTCAACGGAAGTAACGTGAGAACCGTTCGATTATGTTCGATTATGTTCGGTCATCGAACGCAAACTTTTTGTGAGTTCGATTACCGAACATAATCGAACATAATCGAACTCAATCATTCGATTTTGTTCGATTATGGTCGATTACCAAGACTTTGGAACAGTTTTCCGGCTGAAATCAGTCAAAATACATCACTAGATGCTTTTAAGCGGGAAGTAACCGAATATTTAGCAAATTAGTTTAGCATCACTTCCTGCTCGATGCTTATTCACTCAGTTTATCAGATGCGAAACAGGAAAATATTAAATCTGGTCAGAAAACAAACTAAAAACTCGAGAAAATTAAGAGATGCATCCGGAAGAAGCAATAACCCCGGGTACTAATTGAGAAATAAAAAGTGTGCAGATCTCTTATTTTACAAAAATAGGCGATAATCGGATAATTGTCGATAATTACAGGATGCATACCAGTTAGTACTTACGTGGCCCAACAGGGCAATGCAATAAACATCCGTAGAGAAAATAAAAATAATGAACTTGGCGATGACAGACATAGCACCGACCGGCAAACACAATCAAGAGTTCGGTAATCGAACGTTCGATTGGGTTCGATTTGCCAATATTTTTTTGTGAGTTCGATTGCCGAAATAATCGAACACAATCGAACGGTTATGTTCGATTATATTCGATTAAGTTCGATTGAAAATGTGTTCGATTTTGTTCGATTGACTACCCCGGGTTTACATGAGTGGTTTCATCCCGGGATCCCGGGAAGAAAGTCAACCCGCCCGAGATGGAATTCATCTCACTTGTTCCTTCATTGTTTGGGTTTGTGTCGCCTCGTCCCGGGATGGTCAACCAAAAAGTGTTTATATGGAACTTTCATCCTGGGAAGACTGTTTACATGGAATTTATCGGGGAACATTCTGATGTAAAAAACGTGTTCATATGGTGTAATCTGTTTCCATGGCAACCATGTTTTGAGTGACAGGTCTGGCAAAAATTCAGAACTTTTTTCTTTAAATGGACCTTTTTGGGATTTTTTGCATTAATATCATAGTTTCTGTTACCCAAAGTTCATTTTTAATCTTTTCCATGATATCTGAATCAATTAAGACAATTTTCTGACGTCATTGAAAAATCCAAGATGGCGGATTTATGACGTCATATGACGTCATAATTGTAATTACTAATTACTATTAGATTGGAAATTGGCTAATTAATTTGCATACCAACTTTCCTATCTATATCTCTAATAGTTTGGGAGTTACAGGCCGCGGGCACTTTCAGCCCCTCCTCCCCCCCCCCTCTGTCAGGGGAACTCCAAAAAAGCCCAGTCTGAATAGGGTCAACATGGATATGTTTTTTTTCACGTGATTTATTATTTTTACCAACCTAATTTGAGGAGTTCTAATGTAAACAATGATGTCCTTATGACGTTACACGAGATGCCCCTATAGGCTGCTAAGGTCCACCCTTGTTTAGGCCAGTGGAATTAGATTACATGGTTCTCGTCAGCCAGTTTCAGGAAATTGGTGAGGGATTTTGAACAACTTTCATCTTTCATCTGTAAAATTTCAATACATAAACATCGTACCCTGGTTTTGAAGCCTCACCCGAGAAGCAAGAAGGGCCTGGAAACGAGACGAGTCGTCGGCGAGTCAGTTTTGAAACATTGGTTTCGAAACTAAACACAGCCTGGACAGAACGAAACACGGAATATTCATCAAATAAACATCATGAGCTGCCAGGGATCGTTTTTTGCCGTGTCTATTGTAAAAAAGTTGAACTTGGACGAACGACTAACTTTTTTGATGGGGGGCTTAAAACACACGCGTGCGCTGATGAGAACCATGTAATATAATTTACTTGATAATAATACTAGTGTCCTCAGTTCCTCCTGGCAATGCTCAGTTTCTGCAAAGCCGACTGCAGCTGATGCAGCATCTGTCGCGTTTCATTGATCTCCTTTCTTTGTTCCTTGATGTCTTGTTTTATTTCCCTCACGTCATTTTTCAATTCCTGATCCTCGGCGTTGGTCAACAGATTTCCTCCAATGCCACGAGGTATAGCGTCCAAGACGAGGGCAGAATCTAAGGAAGGAAAAACTTAAACCACAGAATGTATTTTATCCGTCACAAAAGCTATTTGTTTTGTTATGAAGAGATATATTTATGTTATTTTATATTTATAACGTTTTCATTTACAATAGGGAGGTGCATGTATGCCAATGTATGACAATGTATGCCAAAGTGTGTTAATGTGTGTCAATATATGTCAATGTGTGTCAATATATGTCAATGTGTGTCAATGTATGTCAATGTGTGTCAATGTGTGTCAATATGTGTCAATGTGTGTCAATGTGTGTCAATGCGTGCCAATGCGTGTCAATGTGTACCAATGTATGCCAAGGTGTGACAATGTGAGCCAATGATTGTCAATGTGTGCCACTGTGTGTCAATGTCTGCCAATGTCTGCAAATGTGTGTCAATGTGTGTCAAGGTGTGTCAATGTGTGCCAATGTCTGTCAATGTGTGCTAATGTGAGTAAAAAATGTGTGTCAATGCGTGTCAATGTGTGCCAATGTGTGTCAATGTGTGCCAATGTCTGTCAATGTCTGTCAATGGAAAAGAGGAAAAAGGAAAAGAGAAAATGGTAGGAAGGTATATTTCCCAATTATAGAAACAACGCAAAATCGAATCAAAATTATAATGAGACAATCACACAAAATCTTTATTGAATAAGGTCAATGTAGCACTGAAATACAAAGCCTCAATAAAGTCATATGTTTACTGTTACTGTTACTGTCAATGTGTGCCAATGTGAGTCAAAAATGTGTGTCAATGCATGCTAATGTGTGTCAATGTGTGCCAATGTCTGTCAGTGTGTGCCAATGTGTGTCAATGTGTGTCAATGCGTGCCAATGCGCGTCAGTGCGTGCCAAAATGTGTCAATGTGTGTCTGTATGTGTCAATGTATGTCAATGAGTGTCAATGCCTGTCAATGCGTGTCAATGCGTGCCAATGTGTGTCAATGCCTGCCAATGTATGCCAATGTGTACCAATGTGTACCAATGTGTGCCAATGTGTATTAATGTGTGCCACTGTCTTCCAATGTTTGCGAATGTCTGCCAATGCTTGCCAATGCTTGCCAATGCGTGTCAATGCGTACGAATGTATGCCAATGTGTGTCAATGTATGCCGATGTGTGTCGATGATTCACTTGTTATCAATATATTTTTAAATTGTATTATACTTAGGTGCATTCAACTTATCCAGCCGAAGGTAGCCACGTCAATACGTAACGCATAAAGTATTGAAAATGCAATGATGTCTCAATGTTACAAACGTCTCTTCAATAGACTAACAGACTTGGGAACTCTGGTTTGTGAAATGAATATCACTAATGTATATTATAAATTATATTTTCTAGTTGCGATCTAGAAAACTTTTTGTTTCACCTCCAACTGCCGCTAGCCAGTAAAAGCAAAAGGTCTTTGGCTCTCACTAGACAGCGATCCCACTCTTTCTGATACTCCGTATTCCTGACCCAATATATGTTACGGCTTAAATGCTTCTCTCTGAGTCGATTGCCAGCCACATAATCAAATCTACCTTATATTGTTCAAAATGTAAGAATTCTGAACTCGAGAGCTTGAGGATGAACAACACGAGAAACAAGAAAACAATGAGAAGGAGAAAACTACAACACCAAAAGAACAGGGTTCACACTCTCATGGAAAAGTCATGCAAATTGATATTGCTTTTTCTTGGGCTCGAAAAATTGTGGAATTCTGAAAAATTCTCTTAAGTCATGGAAAGTCATGGAATTTCAGATGTTTTGACCGAAATGATTCTTGATGTTCAAACAAGATAATCTTGCTGAAATAGCCAGGTATATGTGCTTTTTCGGCGCGTCTCGCTTTGCTCTCGTGTAGTTTTCAAGGGAGTTTTGTCATTTGTACGCTTTTTTATGTCATGGAAAATGATATATGGTCATGAAAAATCATGGAAAAGTCATGGAATTTCATTTCCAATTTCTGATGAATCGTAATAACCAAAAATATAAGGTGGAAGCACACAGCAAACATCGCTCCCATAAAGGAACCATTATCAGCAAGTAAATAAGATGCAAGCTGTGACATACTCTAACATTCATACCTATTGGAGTGTGGTTACCACATTTGAGGACTTTCTTGAGATACAGGTCAGCGGCTACTCCAATGACGAGTATCCCCATCAGTAACCCCAGCAGTATGTACATGAGACTTTTCCACACATCGTGCGATGTCAGTTTAAATATGTCGAATGATTGCTTATTAGATGGTTGCTCTTCATGTAGTTCCGTAGAATTCTTAAACATAAGACACAAATAGTTAGTATATTACTATTTTAAGGGAATTATACCACGGGCGCTGAGTGTAACAAAGACTGAATAAATAGAATAAAACATCACGTGTTGTTTGTTTTCGTGCGCACAGCCGCCATATTGCATGAATCTGGAATCAGAGCATGCCTGGGTTCTAAATAAATTTCAGGCTGGTTACTAGGCCTAAAGTAAGTCGTCAATCGCGCGGTTTCTCACGAACATTCTCCAAAGATACTTTGAAAAAGTAATGGGTGAGTCCAGAGGAGGAAGATCACTGTTCTCGTTGCATTGTGGGTAAAAATGTGTTTTGTGTTCAGTTGGCGTTCGCTGTCATACTGTGAGAAGTTCCAGGGAAACATGTTATTTCAGGATTTATAGCCTTATGTCGACGTCTGGGATTTCAGAAATCAGATTGGGCAACTTTTAAAAGTTCAAGTTGTTATTCAGTATCATCGGTAAGGA
>JAOBYG010467724.1:0-10681 GCA_025403545.1 Epizoanthus stellaris
CCCCCTATAAATGCCCGCCACCTTCCGCCGGCCCTGGGTGGTTATTTTATCTTATCAAGGACAGACAGTTCACTGTGTTATATTGGGAAGTAATTGGAAGAACAGTTGGAATTTGTAAAACGTATGACAAAGAGTATCACATGTCAGTTGCGTATGCTTACCTTCTAAGCCATAAGCATCCCCAGGGGCAATCCGTCGGGCGAGGGAAGAGGGGAGCCGGGGAAGAGTCAAGAGAGGGGAAAATCCTTCCTCTCTCTCCCTTTTTAACTCTTTTTTCCCCTCTCTATTGCTGCTGGGTCTCCGAGGATGAGCCATAAGATACTTCAGGTTTGAACTTCATATCGACCATCTTCACAGTTTGAACCGTGTATTGAAGCTCGTTCGCTTACCTGCGTTTTTATGGTATACGTGCCATTAGAAAATAGATGCAATATAACGCGCGCTCTGATTGGCTGAAGTTCCATTTTCTGTAACAGGATAGAAACAATGATTGACGTCACACTAGCGCGCGCGTGCAGCTGACGCTTCCTGGTTTCAAAACAGCGAGTGCGAAATAAAATGTTTCTCTTCTGAATTGTCTTCTTTTTCAAACAAGTATTTTCTAAAAGGCCGTGTTCGACTACGTCATTCCAGTTTCTATCACTGTTCTAATGCTTTAGTAGCGTCGATTGAGGAGTGCCGCAGTGTATGCGGCCATTGTTGTCGTTTTCTAACGTTGCTTTCCTGCCGTTTCAGCACATGACTGGTGCACACAAGGACTGGGTGTGTTGCTTGGATTTCTTGTCCAACCGCAATGTCCTGCTCAGCGGTTGTCGCGGGGGCTTGCTCAAGCTGTGGCAAGTAGACCGCTGTGCACAAGTTTGTAAGTATCTTTTAGTGGTATTGGAGTCAAGTAATTACTACGCATGATCAGTTATTGGCACACTTCATTGTGCAATCTCGTTCCCGAGCCCACATTTTAAGCTGGCCTGTGGCAGAAACGAATTGCACTGGAATAATCCACACTCCAGCGCATGCGCGAACCAGGCGCACAAAAATCGTAAGCCCTTATAAGGTCGTCCGCAGATCGTGGACTGGCGCGTGGATTATTCCAGAGCCCTTAGTTCCACGCCGCAGGCCAAAAAGAACGTGGACTCTTGGAACTAGATTGTCCGTTGTGTCCAATCAACAAAGGCCGCTTTTTTCCTGGAATGTCCCATATTCACTCAGTTTTACCAGTCTCAGGAATAAAACTTCTAAAAATTTACGCAAATTAGGTAAGTTGACAGAAAAACGTTTATTACTGGCCTTGACAGAAGCCAGTTGTGGAGGAAATCTAAATTTGGGAGTATTCAATTAAATTAGATAGGAGGTTGGCTTTTGGCCTGTTTATAGTGCCATGAATTGAGAGTGAGTTTGTTGTTATTCGTACAGATATCATAAGCTGTCTAACCATACAGTCCCACATCACTGATTTGCTTGTGTTTTGTGTTTCTCCAGGCGAAATAAGAGCTCATAAACATCCAATACACGCCATAGCTACAAATTCATCTTGTGTCTTCACCGCGTCCAGGTAAAATTCTTGGATTTGCAGCATTCCAGATAAGCCAGATATAAATCGCATTTGATTGCTTAATTTCCATTTGACATGTTAGATGTTAGATGTGAGAAAGAGAGTCGCCGTTATGTTGTAAAATATTGTTTTCTTGTGGCTTTCTATCCTCTGTCGCCTTCAGGAATAAGCCGAATAGCCCGCATAATACTTGTAAGCGTTCTTATCCCGGAATACTTGGAATGCATACATAAAATAAGGGGCAGACCATTCGATTTTATTTGGGGGGGGGGTGGAAAAATTTCGACAAACAAATAGTTACAGGAACCGAAAAGACAAAAAAAATAGTTTGCACGAAACAAAGTTATAAAGAAAAAAAGAGAAAAAAATTACAGCCAAAGATTGTACGGGAAACAATGCAACGAAATCATGCTTCCACTCCCCCTCCCTCCCCAGGCTCGGTTTTCAGCCGCCCTCTTCCCCCCACGATATTAAATGGTCCGTCTCTAAAAACAGTTGTATTGTGCATGTCGTGTGATATGTTAAGTTTATAATTACGGGGATGACCTATTGCTCTGCCATTGTTATGCAGTTGTCCTGCAGCACACACAGAAGGGGTCACGGAACCATGTTTCCATGTGTGTATTTCAATTGTGTGAACTCAACTTATACTTTCTGCTGTATTTCAGTGATCGTCTAGTTCGGTTATGGCGGCCGACGGGCACCCTGGACGAGCAACTCAATGACGCCGAGCGCTCAGTACAAGTGTAAGAATCCGAGATCAGGATCTGAAGTTTCAAGTGCATCGATCGACTGGACAGGGGGGGGTGGGGTGGTAATTAGACCATCTGTACAAATTCATTTCATGCTGTATGAACTAGTATTTGTAAAAGTATACACAGTCAGAAACCATAACTTATTTTCTACTCAGATTAAACACAAAGCACTTTTTGATATATCTTCAATTTTTCACTTTGTATTTTTTCTACTATTGATGAAAATATAAACTGAAGTTCCGTTAGACTTTTGTATGTGAGTGTTCCATGGACAATAAGACCAGTTTAGTATTTCTTGAAATGTTTCTGTGAAAATGTACTATAAAGAAGATATAATATATAATATATAATATGAGGCGAAGGCAGGACATTTGTAAAGTTTGTAGTCGGTAGAAATGCATAAATACGTAAATAAATACTAAAAAATATCGTCCGATCCAAAGAATTTGCGCAAAATATATTTCATGTATTTAATTCAAATATGTCATTCAAATATCGAATATTGTACGCAGAAATACAGTACTGTTACCATTTTGCATCTTGCACATTTCTAATTCCAATACCTCACTTAGAGAATTTGGCCCTTTTTTGCACTTTGTACATATAAAAATAGAAATCAATATTTTGTATGATATACAATGCAATAAAGTTGACTTAGAAAAGCTGTTTCTTCAGGTTTTATTAAAATGAGCAGTGGTGTTTGTCTGTTTTGTATGTATATGTTCCCAAAGTACAAGTGAATACGGGAAACCACCTACCATATGTATATAATAGCATAGATATAACGCGCGCTCTGATTGGCTAACATAGCAAAAGGTTACTAATTACTGTGTCAACATATCCGTATTTTTAGCTTCGTCTTATTCCAATTTTATAAAAGCAATATAAAACGGCTGCTTGTGTATATAAACTGTGCATGATATAAACACGCCAAAAGTTGTAGAGCACTCGAGAAGCAGAAGAAACACTCGCCTCGTGTTCCTCTTAAACTTCTCTCGTACTCTACAACTTCCGGCGTGTTTTTACAGCTATTTCAAAAAAGGTTGACACCTGCAAAGCGCAATACCCAGCTCTTAAAGCATGATGGGAGCTCATAGATTTCGCTAATTACTGCAAGATATTTGCTGAAATCATCGAAAATGTTTATAACCATACTTTACTAACATTTTTCTGTCTGGTTGGAAGTCAAAGGAGGCTGCACACTGCAGAATAGAGAGCCCCACAATTCCTTTGGCGCTTGGTATTACGCTTTGCAGATGTCAAAAATAGCTGTATAATGGGCCGGTTCACACTAGATACCGAAGTGTACTTCAAGTGCACGTGAACCAAGCGCTGTTCAAGTGCAGTCCAACCACACTTGGAAGTGCACTTCGGCTTCTTTGAAGTGTTTTCATCTCCCCACTCGAGTACTCTCAAGTGCACCTGCCAGTGAACTGCACTGCAAGTGCACTTACGATCACTAGTGTGAACCGGCCTAATAAGTTCAACTTAAGTCTTTATGTCTATATTATTAATTTTATACGACATAACTTTCTGAATTTAAATTACGCGTTTACTATTAAAGTCATTAAAATTTCATTGAAATCTTATTTTTACGTACGATCATTGTCTGAGCAGATGTCCGTGTCATCTCAGTTTCGTCTTTCCTTAAGTCTAACTTCAATCTAAGCTTCAAAGTCTAGTGCCAATTACAATTTCAACGTTCTCATTACGATGTGTCAAAATTTGGTAGATAGTTATACTGCAATAAAGTTACGATGTTACGAGTGTGTGTTCATCAGAGCAGATGAGTGCAGTATAATATCTGTTATGTTGGAGCCACTCATACTTATTGTTTTTATCCTGAATTAAGTTGGCATTAGAACTTTCACTCTAAACGAACTCAATAAAACCCATGCAATAAAAACGAGTAATCCAAGCTTTCACCTTATCTAATAAACACGCTAGAATATTTCTAATAAATAAATAAAATATTGACGATTAGCACAACAGTATTGGAATCCTTTGTTAAAGCTTTTGGCAAGATTTAACACTCCCATAAAATAAAATTTCAATTTCTTGTGCACGATAGATTTCTTAAATCTGAAGCGCTTGCCAACAAATGACCATCGTGTGTCACCATGAGTGAGATGCCCTAATATGTTCTGAGATGTCCTGAGTACTTTTAACCCTTTGAGTTCCAAGAGTGCCTTTCGAGACCCGAGTTGTTGTAATTTCTCAACACTTGGACAAAACGCAAAGTATAACCATTTTAGGCCCCGTCTACATGGATACGGATTTATTTGGAAACGCAACTTTTCGAAAACGCATCCGTGTGGACAGGCATCGTTTTCATTTGAAAACGCAATTTTATTTTTGCGTTTTACCCGTCCACACGACAACGATTCTATTGTCAGCGTTTTCAAAGGTTGCATTTTCAAAAGTTTGCCCGTCCCGCACACGGAGACGATAGAATTGCGTTTTCAAATAATTCCACTCCTCAAACCGTTTTCGAAGAATTCCGCTTTCGGTGAAATTGACATCGTTGTCGTGTGGACGAGACACGAAAACGCAAAGGACAGAGCCTTAGTGAAATGAGTACTGTTGAAGCCTGGTTTCCATATTATCTGTAACGGCGGTCTGCGACACGGTCGGTGTCTCGGCGACATTGTATAAATTGAGATAAATTTTTGCCGCCATTTTGATTTATGAGATTCGCGGTTCCTTGTGTGAAGGAGGGCGAATTATAGGAAGTGGAAATCTTAGTTTTGAAGCCAAACTAATAGAATATTTTCTATTTCCACGTTCACGTTTTCTACAAGACCCAAGATTTTTGCGTTTCACGTATTTCTGAAGACGACAGTGAACAGGTGGTCAGCTTGGTGCATTCCGACGTGCAGTTTATTGTGTTCTGCAATTAAACCTTTTGTTCTCTGCCGTCGTGGCAGTGTTTTTTGTTTGTTGGTGGTTTTTAGATGGTTGGTTGTTGTTGGTGTAGGGGTTGATGGTGTAGTGTCCGTATTGATTTAATTGGGTGGTGGTGGGAGTAGAGTTGGGGTGGGGGCTAGTATACAATGTTTGTTGTTTGTGGGTGTGTTGGGAAGGGTGTTGTTTGTTGCCGGGTTGGTAGGGGATGGTTGTGATGTTTCTGTGAGGTGTTTTGAGGTAGGTTTGGTGTCAGCTGGTGAGTTTTGTGTGTGATAGGGGTTTATGGTGGTGGTGGCAGATTGGTATGTTGTTGTTGTTGTTGTTGTTGTATTGGTTTTTGGAAGGCGAGATGCTTTGATGGGTAGTAGGGTTTGAGTTTTGCAGATTTGTTGTGGCTGGGATGTTGGTACGGAGGGGGAGGGGTGATGGGTGGTCGTGTATGTGAATGTGTGTTGCCGGTTTGGGTTTATGTAAAGGACCTTGCGAGAGCCACTCCTTTATTGTATTTGTGGTTTCGGCTCAGGTTGGTCGCCTGTTGTGTGTAGCAAATACAAATGAATGTATTTATGGGTAAATAGAAAAACTTTTGATAGACAAGACTGCAAAGAAATGACAAGTTAGATCGCCACATTGTGATGTTTTCGTTCGCATCACTACACAATCTTTGACTTTGAGCAAGAGAATAAGATTAATCTCCATATGCTTCGATTCAAATATAAACACTAAAGTAGCCAAAATTAAACATATTTTAAATCCTGAACCTTATTTTAAACAAAGTATAATCTAGAACATTGATTAAAACGATTTCTACACAATAATTCATTTCACGAATTTGTTAGGTCCCAAGATCACAAACACTCGCAGAGAATCTTGGTTGCACATGGATCTTTTTAAAAGCCGGAAAAATGTAGCGGATCGACGGATTCACACACCCCCTGTCACCCCCTCAGAACAAACACAGCCTCCTGGAATAAATATTGCATCCTCCCAAGCGACGATTATGAATCAAATCGTAAGGTTGTTGCATTTGTCGACAAATTGTTTGCTGCGCAGTCACTGAACCCAACGTTTAATCTCTCGCTTCGGTGGACCGTTGCGGCTGGATACAAAATATAAGCGAGACCAACCGGCTTCCGCTGCTGCCTGGTAACCCATTCGGCCTTGTAAGCACAGAAGTTCAGATCAAGTCAATTAATGAGGACTTTAGTTTAATTTTCAAAACAGTCTAGGTTATTAAGAAAGAAAAGTTTTCATCACACGAGGTTTTGCATTATTTAGTATTGCCACAAAACAGTGACTGTTGAAGTATTCATCCTTTTTAATCGCAGGTACCTTTCAATTTTTATCAGCGTTGCGACAACTTTGCATCTAAAAGAACTCATATTTTTTTAATTAAATTTACTCATCAAGTTTTTATAACTTCTTATGAATCTTATTAAGTGTTCAAATATAATACATTTTTCTCATAAAGTTTTTACTTGATATTGCTTCTTTGAATTGTCAATCTTCAATGCTTGGTTAGAAATCGTCACGGAGCAATGAATTCTATAATTCTCGTCACAATGGTTGATTTCAAAATAAGCAGTTTCTTTTCACTCCAGACGCAGTCACCCAGCTGCTCAAACAAAAGTCCAACTGAGAAAATCCGTCCACCTTCTTGACTCTGAAGATCGGTGTCTGTTGCGTTTCCTCTGTAAACTAATTACCTCGTACAACGTGCGATACATCGAAGGTAACCTTGGTTGGATAAGATGGCAGCATTTGACACAGATTTTCACTGAAGCAAGCCACCCCGTAGCAATTCCTCCCGCCATAGGACATCATTGCTAAATCACAGTGTTGAACCTCACAACATTTCTGTATACACGCGTCCATATGTTCCACTCGCCCCAGTTTTCGGAAGTGATCCGGTTTTAAACCCATTGAATCTGTTTCTGCATTTCGTGCTTTTTTAACCGCCGAAGGTGCCTCACAGTGTCGCTTGGGTAATGTGCTAGTATTCGATAATACAAAATTAACTGCTGTGGATAAAAGACATAGAGTAGTTAAAATGTTTCTATCTGATATCGGTATCAAAGTCTCACAAACTTACCTTCACAAAGCACCAACAAAACAAGAAGTTTTAGAGGCGACTTCAGAGTCATTGTTTGCCTGTTATGGACACACACGCAGTACATGTAGAGAGTATTTATTGTTAACGTTTCCACATGGCACATGCAACTACCGTACACGGACTCGGCCCAGTCTTCACTTCACCAGATGTGGCAGTTTGTCCGTGGTTGCCATGGTATCACGGGTGACCTTGCGATTTTGTAAAACACACGCACGGTACCCGCATGTCGCAGTGTACAAACAGGTAGCACAGATCGATTTCTTGCATTGTGACGAATCTGGTGGCTAACAAACAATCAGTTTACAAACTGATTAGTTATAATATTCTCAAGTTACATGTACTGGTGTCCCGCAAGTGGCTTTCAAAAACTGAACACAAGAAAGGAAAGGAAAGGAAAGGAAAGGAAAGGAAATATATATATTCAGAATATTATCTGTTCTTTGCCATGCCTTTTTGCATCTGGCACCAGGTGCCATGGCTTTGCAACAAATTACAGCTTTTTCATCATTTTCATGGTCGAGACAAATTTATAACAGTATTAGTTTGACTGTGCCAGCCAACCTTTAGTGTATAAGTACTGGTAGTAAAAATGAAGCCAAGACCAAATATTTTAATTGCATGAAGGGATCCTAAATGTTTTCCCTGCACAAAAGGGTCGTTAGTTAAAACTGTTTTTTCATCAGCCCCAGTAACATGTTTTTTGTGAATGCTCAGAATAGGTCGAGAGACGTGGAAGTTCTTGGGGCCCGGGGGGTCACTCCTGGTCAAGTCGGGTACGCATGCATGTGCAAAAATGCGGGGGTTTAGGGTGTCTTCTACAAACAACTTTTAATTTGGAGTACTTTTTTACAATTTTAAAATGAAATTAGTCAGCAGCACTTATAGGCAAACGGAACAGTTCACGCTGTTTTCTGTTAAAACATATATTTTCCGACGGGTCCTTCTAAAAGCACTATATTCATAGTAGTTACAAACCTAATAAATACCATGACTAATTCGAAAAACATGTGCATGACTCATATAAGTACTATGTAACTCTAGTGACTAAAAGGAAGGACATTGTTGTAACAACGCACATTTTTTTCTGTTTGTCAATAAATGCTGCTCACTAGTTTCAATTTAAAAATTAAAAAAAGTCCCGCTTAGGGTATGCTTTTGCCTCCCTGCCAGGTCCCGCTTAGGGTATGCTTTTGCCTCCCTGTCAGGTCCCGCTTAGGGGCCAAGATTGTATCCCATGCATGTGCATGCGTACCCGACTTGACGGGAAGTGACCCCCCAGGTTTTGCGGCTTCGCCCCCACCAAGGAAACCCCCATATGATATTAGAAACCTTGTTTCAGAATTAAGGTTTTCCATTTACTAGAGGGAATCTTAGATACAAGACCACGGTTCACCACTACGGTTAACCTCGTGAAATTTGGTTTTTTTTAATACAGTTTGAGGAACATATAATTGCTTTCGTAGCAATCACTAGAAGCCTTGAGCAGCACACCGTTGCAGACTGCAACACGGTCATGCGCAGAACCTGACACTCGTCCAACCGTAGCCGCGAACCGTTGTGTCATATCTAAAATTCACGTCTAACAATGGGATCTGGATCAGTAACTTTGCGAAACGTTCATTATATTCATTGACGGGTCTGCAATAAAAAAAAATAAACAAAAACAAAGCGAATCGATCATCCGTAACCAAGTTACTGAAATACCTGCTGCAACGCCTGTTTGTATAAGTTTGAGAATTCTTCACTCCAAAGATCACCACACAGGCAATTGATATGTCTCTCTGAATCACAGGCTTCTTCAAGGAACACCACAATAACAATAGCTGTGGGTACGTTTGGAATTAATTTGTTTGGCTTGAAGAAACAACCAATGAATTTGACAGACTGTCAAAGTTTCTTGGTGTATATGCTAGTACTATGGTACTCGTCCATTATTGGAGGTAAGAGATCAGTAGAAACATTGCGAGTCAATGAGCTGTTTCAAAACTCACTGAACCAAAATAAGTTCTATGGTTTTGTTCTTGTATTTTACTAGGAATCAGTAGTGGAGTCTCGGGTTCACGGGCTATATCGACACGGGCATGCGACAACAGTAAAAATAATTAACTTTGTCAACTTTGGAACTGATAGACCATCTATGATTATATTTACAATGCACGGAATGTAATTTCAGTCTCAATAGCTTCGATGGTCTTGAAGCTTGTAGTATGTTTTAATTTAGTATGAACTGTGTAGATATAATCTGAATTTTGCAACCTTCGTGTGACTGTGAGTTAGGCGGCGAATCAGCTAGCTATATATTGGGTGCCTGAGTGAGCTTTCAGGGCAAAAATCCTGAAAAATCGAAGCGTAACCATTTAAGGTCTTTACACATATTAACGGCTGAAACGGGGTTCAAACTTATACAAAAGATTATGATAGCCCTTCAATTCTTACTCTAACTGTTGAGATATTCCAATATATTATATAGAGAGATATCACAATTATATGATTTCGTTATGGTCCAGGGCGCCATACTGTTACCATGGCAATGACGTGTCTCTAAATTGACAAATACTAGCTAGCCATTTATCATAATCCACTTGATAACTTGTAAACTTTGTCTAAAATGATATTAGAACTAGAATGATTATTTGTAATTTATCAGAAAAATCTGACAAGTTTTTAACGGTGCGAATACCTTATCATTGTTCTATATTACTTTACTTGAAACACGGATGTCAGACATTTCTGATTTTGAAAAGGTTACTTTTTTACTTCTGAGTTTTGATTTTGTAAAATTTTTAAAAAACCGTTTTATCTAATAGATTTTATTATTATTATTATTATTATTATTATTTTCAAAACGTCTGATATTTTGAAAATATTATGGTGCCGGTTTTCTGATGATAATGGTTGCCATGGAAACATATATTGAGCTTTTTATGTGACACAAAGGCAATCATTACCAATTTATCAAGTATTTAGGCAAATGAAAGATTATAATGAAGCTTGTCTACTGAGAATAGATCCCTTTCAAAATTGTAAAATTGTGTCAGTTACCTTAAAAGTTCCTAGTGAGCAGCATTCTCGTAACGCTGGTATATTCAATACCATTGAATACATTGAGCCCCTGGTTTGGCACACACAAGAAACCATTGCAGTAATGAAATTGCTGTCTTGATTGACGGTAGGTAATCCATGTGAGGCACGAGCGTAAACGGACCTCAACCCTACCAAATGTGACCCTAACCCTAAACAAATCCTAATAACCCTCCGGGGTGAGTAAGGGTTGGGAACACTCGTGGCATTCTCACATGGATTACATACCATTCTAACCCTCCGGGGTGAGTAAGGGTTGGGAACACTCGTGGC
>JAOBYG010468835.1:4328-15539 GCA_025403545.1 Epizoanthus stellaris
GAGCCCTCTATCTCCCTTACGACCTTTTAGTCCTTGAAGTCCCCTATCCCCCCAGTTTCCTTTCGTTCCATCCGTTCCCCTATCTCCTTTATCCCCTTTATCACCTTTGTTGCCTCGTTCGCTTCTATCTCCCTTACTACCTTTATCACCCTTGTCTCCTTTCAGTCCTTGAAGTCCCCTATCTCCCTTATTACCTTGAGGGCCGACAGGTCCTGCTGGTCCTCTCGATCCTCCTGTTGATTCGTGATTGCTATCTCCAGTTATGTAACCCATAATACTTGAATAGATAATTAAGATAATCACGAACGATAGTGAAGAGTGATCTATTTCGAGGTTGTGTTTCCATATACTTTCTTTCGTTGCATGGTTTGCCATTGCATGAAACGCATAATTCTGCATCACAATTACTTTCCTTCATTAAGTATCCCATAATATTATGTTTGATAAAAAATGAAAGGAGTGTATCATATTCTTTCAAAGTATAATTTCATGAATAACTCATTGTAATGCATGTTTTTGTGTGAAAATGGTTTAATGGTTACATAGTATGTTTTTCCTTGATACGTTTCATTGACGAAATAAATGCAGAAATAACCACATAGATTACTTCTTACATGTTGAAATTGGGTTGTGTTGTATGTAATTGGTTTATTTGTTTCATCTCCTAATCTTAATACTTCCTTAGGACATCTCATTCCAAAGCTATTGAAATATACGATTGAATTATCATTCAACCACAACATAACCCAATGAGTTCCAGGTCCAACGTTATCGTCTGGATTTAATATGTAATGCCCACTTGATGCATCTTTCGGAATGACGGCTTTTGAAAATAACCCCTTGAAATTCCTAACATTTAAATAACTTATCCATGAAACAATCATATGATTTGATATCGCTTCATCTATGAACTTTGGTTTAAAAAAATGTCTCCTAGGATTGGTATACCTTTTAATGGACTGTTTGGTCCTAAAATTAGTGCAGTTCCCGACTCTTTTTTTGGCGGTCTATTTCTTAAACCTTTTCTTTTACGTCTATTTCTTAAACCTTTTCCTTTACGTCTATTTCTTAAACCTTTTCCTTTATGTCTATTTCTTAAACCTTTTCCTTTACGTCTATTTCTTAAACCTTTTCCTCTTGTGAATAGACTTATCGCTAACGGTAGTGCTGCTGCGAGTAATGGAAGTAATCCTTCTTTAATTTGTTTGCTAGTTGGTCTGAGACTCATACCACGACCGAGTTTTATAGCTGTACAAACGTTTTCTCTTTGTGTGGGTGTGAGTAAATGCTGGAATTCGCCTAGTTTACGTAGTTCTTTGAATGGAATCGTTATCGCTCCACCTTTTGTTCCACTTTCAAACATCGTTTTGACAACAGTCGATCATAATCCAGCTAATGCGCCCATACCAAGCAGTTTAAGAATCTTTGGGAGAACTTTTCCAGCTATAGGTAGCATGCTTGCTAGAACACCAAATAGGTTTCCTCCTTTCTTAGCTTGTTTGCCGATTTGTGTCTTTGATACTTTTAAGTGTACTCCAACACCTTTACTTTTCGCTTTCATTATTCTAGCAATTTGTGTTCTAGTTAACATTACATCATATTTACCATGTAATTGTGAGTTTTTTAATCTAAGTGTTATTGGTGCTTTCTTTGCTTTTGCTCTTGCGAGCGATGTTATTTGACCCTTTGTTAGTGATAAACCAAATGAATGATATGTTGTCATTGTCTGTATTAATTAATTTTGATAATTTATATTCGTTTTCACACTTCTAGTTCTATCTTTCCTGATTTATTAGTTATTCTAATTTCTTGTTCTTGTAATATTATGGCGAAAAATAAACAATGACGGATTACTTTTTCATATTCGAAATGGAATGTTAGTTTTGATGATTGATTTAATAGATTTGGTTGTTGATTTCTTAAATCGAAATAGATAATCGAACTTCCATTCTTGAATCTAGCGAGACTAATGAAAGGATAACTAGCCTCATCATTAAACGAACTATTGTATTCTAATAAGTTTTTGTAAGTTGGAATTAGTCTATCCTTTGGTTTTAATCCATTATTTGGATAGTAAGTTCCAGTTCCAACTTCTAACCTTGCGAATTTCATGGAAGTGTATTCTGCAGCCTTCGGTCCACCAGGTTCATCACCTGGTAGACAAAACCCTTTCAAGTGTTCTAATCATGAACGAATTTCCACTCCAAATGAAAATGTGGCGTGGCTTCTCGATGCTATTCGTAATTTCAAGTCTTCCACTAGTTACGTTGTCAAATATTGAACTCCTTACAATATTTTCTGCCATGGATTTCCAAACAGGGCTAACGAAGTTTTGGAATGAATTGTGTGATAATTCTATCTTTGGAACGACGATTGATGCAGAAGTAACCACTAATTTACCATCAGCAACGCCTGTATCAGAGTAAATGACTGTATTATTGTCAGCGATTTCTATTTCTATTGTAAACTTCCCTGGTGGACATATTTTTCCAACAAATGATGATAAGAAACCATACCTACTTGAAGGCATTATAGCTTCAACTTCCGAGGAATCGTTCAATAATTATGCTCTTTTCTTAAAACCATCGTTTTCCGCTCTTTTAGCTGTTAAATGTTTGTTATCGGGAAATATAAACAACGCTGGGCCAACACCAATAGCGTAGTCGTCTGTAAAATCTATCATGTTTTTAATATTCAAGGCTAAGTGTGCATTGTATAATTTGTAAACATACCTTCCACCATAGTGAACTCTAAACGATTTTACTATGGTATGCAAACCACTACTAACAGCTACTTCAATGCCATCAAAACTTGTTGATCCGTTTTGAAGAGGGGTAACCCTTTCTAATTTGAACTTCATTTTAAGGTAGCCGTTGTACGAATCATAAGGTGTAACTTCATTTGTGTTGTCAATTATGAATTTATACGTAGCATTGGTACTAGACGTACTTGGTTTTTGTAGTGATTTTCTTTGTTCGAATGTTTCGAATTCGTATCGTTCTAGACTTGTCTTCTTGTTCATAAGTATTTATTATATAAAAACGAATTGGGACTCTACGTTCCCAAGATAGCTTTACCCTTTTGAGCTACGATTCTAACTTCATCTTTGTGTAGTATTAGTGCGAAGATGTAGAATGGAGATCCAGGTGATACATTGTATTGGTAGTGAAAAGTAATGTATGTATCACCAGATTTAAGATTTTCTTCTCTATGTTTTAAATTAAAATATAGTAGGCCGTTTGTCATAAGATTTTCGATCGTTACGAATGATGAATTTAGTAAATCGTTATTAGCCTGATTGTATTCTAATAATTGTCTGTAAACGTCAGATTTTTCACGTGATGGTTCATAGGCTTCTCTTGGATAGCGAGTACCATTCGAGATCTCAAGTTATGCTCTATCTAATTTCGCTGCACCAAGATGTAAAGTGTTTGTTGCGAAAGCGTTTCCTGTTTGTTTATCTAGATTGGATTCGAGGATCGACCAAACAAATACGTGTTTTGGATTCTTTAGTCCAGCTGTAACCTTAAATTCACCACTTCCACTTATTAATCTAGTACTTTTTTCTACTATTTCACGAAGATACGACCAAACTTGTGATTTTAGATATTTAGTTAGCTTTTCCGTTGAAATGTATCCTTGGAACGACTAATTCCAGCGTTCTTAAAAAGTACGCCTTCATCTTCCAATAATTTTAATTCCCGTAGGACAAATCCTTTTGTTGAATGATCTGAAGAAACCATATCTATTCAATGGCATGATTGCTTCTGCAACTTTACCACTGGCTACACTAGCTTTTCTTGCTGCGAAACCCATGTTTTCAGCACTTACTGCTGTTACCTTACCATCAGCTTCGCCAGTTTTTCCTACATCAGGATACATGTAGAAACTAGGTCCAACATTTTCGACATAGCTCTTTGTAAAGTCTAGTAAATTCTTAATGTATATTGCGTGATGTGTTTTATTCGCTTCAAATATTATTTCACCACCATATTCAACTCTTATTGTAGAAAATAATGCGATCCACTTGGAGGAGCGATTTCAACGTTTACGTTTGATGAGTCAGCTTTATTTAGGACTCAAAATTTTAGATTAACATAGCTATTATACCTATCGTTTCATTAGTGTTATCGACAACGAACCTGTACCCATCCTTATTTTGTGTTAATCCACCCTATATTGCTTCGATTGGACGTTCTAGTCCAACTGTTACGTTTTCGTATCTTTCAACTAGTTCTGAACTTCTAAAGTCTTCTTCCATTGTCTATACTATTATTTACATAAAAAGAGTAGGAGCGTCTTAATTTAATAAAGCATAGAATCTAGACGACATGTTAGGATCCATGTTCAAGGCAGTTTTCTCTTCTTTGTTCGCTCTTTGTGCAATTTCGAGTAGTTTTGCTATCTCATCCCCTTTCGTTTCGTTAGTTTTAATGAACAACTTCACGTTTTTGGGAATTGTTCGGCTTAGAATTTATTACTGACTTCTTGCTCTTTTTCGAAAACGCTTTATCTACAATCATATCTGCTATGTTTTCTCCAGCCTTCGTTGCTCCTCTGTCTACGAGTTTAGAAGCAAATTTGGTTGCAGCTTCTTTTATATATTTTTTAGCAAATGAAGAGAAGAATCCACCACCTTCATCATCATCGACATCATAATATGTTACATTACCATATTCATCTCTTTGTCTGCGATACATACTTATTACATTAATACAAGTGTCATTGTCAGTGTGATTCCATTTAAATCTACAGGTATATGAAAAGCGTCAGTAATGTAAGTATGAATACTTGCTATTTCATTAGTATTTATACAACTATAAAGAACTCGCTTTGGTTCTATTTGGAATGGATGAGAATGACTAAGATTTCCAATGTCGAAATTGCAAACTACGTCCGTATAATTTCCTGAAACAATGGAATCAGAAAGAATGCTAACATGTACCATGATAAAGTCGACTGAGTTAGTTATATCTGGTAAACGTTGACCGTACTCCCTTTTAATAATTACTTTTGCGTCGAAACCAAGACGTTTTGAGAACGACCGTTCAGTTAAATCGATTTGAAAATCATTATCAAGTTCAATCAAAACTTTAAAAACGAAATCTTTAAACGTAATATTTATTCCTTTCTTTTTATCTTTATCTTTATCTTTATCACTACCTGATGAAGGTGGTACGTGACCTTTTAGCTCTATCTATTTTTGTATGAAACCATTTAAATCAGTGTAGGAATGGTTCCCATTTGGAATTGTTACGCTCGTCCAAGTTTTAGCACCATCGTGTGAATATTTAAACTTATTATTTCCATAATCATTCGTAATATTGTACCAGGAATAACTCATTCTCAAACTATCTAAACCAACATAATGAGGTTGGTTGTCTATGAATCTTATTGGGGGATTAAATGCTATCGTAAAGTCGCGCGAAACTGATGATGCATCTCCATCTTCTGAATGTAGTATGATTGGTAAGTCCATATAATTAGAAAGGATAAAAAAAGATAGTAGAGTCACGTTAAATGTCGAAAAACGAATGAATCGTATTGTTTCTTGGTGATTTATCCCATTTTCCTTAATTTGTCAGCGATCTCCCAGATTTCATTTATGATTTTCGAGTTATTGTTTCCCGCTTGTTTTGTTCCAACGAGTAGTTCAAGTATATTTATCAAATAATTTTTCGACGAGAATATCAACCATTTCCCACCACGCTTAGAGATCGTATCGCTTCGCTTCCTTCGCTTCATTCCACTCCCTTGTTGAGCTGTTCTATCTTTCAACGCTCCAAGAATGTTTCTATGTTTATGTCTTAGCCTCTTTATAGTTTCGTCTGGTCTGGTATATGGATGGTTCTTTATTCTTTCATCTACATCGTAATAGACACGATCAATTTTTGCTTCATCTCCAACTAACTTACTAAGTTTTGGCCAACCATCCTTCTCTAATACTTTCCATTCCATATCACCCAATTTTGATTCAAGTCCATCAACAAACCCTTCAGTAGGAGCCGATGTCCTTGTTGGATCCATTACTTCAGGATCAGTAGGTATTGTAAAGGTATAGGGTGATCGTTCCGTAAGTGTAGTTGGATATGGCGCTATACTAGATTCCGTCGAACCATTCAATGAGAGTGGTGATGGTTCCTTTACTCGCTTCGCTTGCCTCGCTTTCTCTAGTTTCATCCCTTCTACTTTTCGTATTAGGTCATTAGATCTATCGGTACAACACCAAAGCTAGCTAGTAAAATAATTAATTCAAGTCGTGTGTACAACGAACTCTATCCTAAGACGAGAATGAGAAAAATATTAAAGAAACAAAAAGTCTACGAACGAAATAAAGTAAGAATAAGTAGATATAAGGGGAAATTTCCAAAGGGCTACCTTCCTAATTGGTCAGAAGAAGTGTTTGTAATCGATAAAGTGCAACAGACTGAACCAATCACATATAATATATATATATATATATGTGACTTGAATGGTGAAGATATTAAAGGTTCGTTCTACAACGAAGAACTTCTGCGAGCTGAACAAGTTATTTTTCGCATTGATAAGAAAACTAAGTACGACTATAAGAACAATAGAGCGCGAGTTAAATGGAAGGGATATTCCAACAAATTTAATTCATGGATTCCAATAGAGGACATACGGAAAACCAAATGCGTCTAAAAATCCTCGAAATATATTATAAGGTAAATGTATAAATGAATACAAGATACGTTGTAAAAGAAGAAAGTGTTCACATCGATGATACGATTGAGTTTCTGGAGAAAATAATAAGTGGTACGAACGTAGATATCTATAAAAGTCTAAATATAATATCGTCAACGATTGGATATTCCTTCTCCAAAGATCTTTGTGGTTTCTTAGCTTTGTGTTTCGTTATAATTGGAATCGACAAGAGCAAGTTACCAATCGGGTTTGAAGTGCGTTACGAAGACTTTATAGTGAGCGCTTACGTTTCCATCGACTATGATTCTATGACAATTAACGAGAATGGTAAGAAGGATTTAGTGATATATAAGGAACAAGGTTGGTTCAACACTGCAAAAAAATGATATGAACAACTACACGATCATATAGAAGAGTTCGTCAGCGATCAAAGCGTAAATTATAAAGGTGATTCAACTCCATCCAGCCCTGCCAAGTACGCTTTATGTTACGTACTTCTCGAGAAACTAACAACATTAGCGTTCAAGAAAGAAAGAAGGGAATACAAAGAACTAATCAACAAAAATACACAGAGAAAATTATATAAGCGTACACTTGATAACCGTTTGGGTAAACTAATGTGTGGAGAAGGAAAGAACGATATCAAAGCTAGGGAAACAATAGCAAGAGATAACTTAAGGATCGTTAAGAAGAAAGACGAAGGCATTAAAATAAAGATCGATGAACGAGAGGTAAAATATGAAAAGTGTGATATAGAAGGAAGGATATTAAACTTAACACGCAGACTCTACAAATTGAAGAAAAATAAGAAGAACCATAAAAGAGACCACATTTGGTTAAGAGACGTGAAAGAGATAAACATGAAAGAAACGCACTACCTAATTACGGAAATAGGTACTTTATTAGATGAAGAAAAAGAAATACGAGATAGATTAAACAATGCAAGAGGAAAACGTATCAAGAGATTCGGTAAGAATGAAGACGACACTGTATCAGGTGGAGAAAGTAGTGGTGAGCCTTTACCACCGGTAATAGAAGGAGAAAGCAAATACGTCGTAGAAACGTTAAACAACGAACCTATTATAAATATGACTAGTCATAGAAGCGTGAATTCTGAAAGTAGCAAAGAAGAAAGCCTAGAATATAGCGAAGATAGCTTTGAAAAAAATCGTAAATGGTTATTAAACGTAAACGACAAAAAGTATAAAGGAAGTATATAGATGAATATGATGAAAACAGAATACTTGAAACATATGCATGAAATAGATGAAGATACGACCAACGAAGTAATGGAATATATAAAAGAAAGAACACGAAAAAGAATAACACATCTCACCAAACATATCATTCCATTCATGTGTGAAAAGCATGGTTATGATATAGATAATGTAGATGATTATCAATTTTTGTTCGAAAAATATAGTGAACATTTCATGGATGCTCGCGTTTAAAATTATAATATTTCCTTATAATATAAGCATATATGAATAGTATAAGAAGAACTGGACCAGACACGCGTGATCTCCTCGAGGCTGTAACGAATAACGATCACAAATATAATATAAATGTTGCACTAAGATTTATGAGTGGTGCTAGAATCGCAAATGAACCAAACATTCTAAACGCTGAAACGGAAAGTAGAATTATGAATTGGTTGCTATTTAGAAATGAAGTAGAGCATGATAACATCATGTCGTGGAAATTTAGGATTGTAAACAACGCACTATTCTTGTTACATGGAATAAAAGGTGTAATACGAATCGAAGTAGACACGAATTATCCATTCAGCTACTTCAAAAATGGATTGAAAACCTTATGTTTAATATTTTGCGAATATTGTGATGTAGAATTTAATATAGTACGTTTCTAAGTTCGTATTCTGAAGAAGAATTCGAGACATTAAGAAGCGCCTACTACGGCTTAAACAGTATCCTAATTCCAAATGGTTTCATTGAAGAAAGGTACGAAGATTGGAATGGAATCGAACATATAGAAGTGTTCTGCGATTATGAAGATGAAGACAACATAAACATCAAATCACGCTTTAGTGAAACGAATCTTACGAATGAAGAATGCTCAATTTGTTTCGAAAATAATGATACACAAGGAAGAACGAAATGTGGTCACATATTCCACATACGATGCTTTTCAAGATGGTATTATGAAAAACGAACATGTCCAGTATGTAGACAAGTAGTAGACAATTTGTAAAGATTGGAAGAGAAGTTAAGGTGTTTTTTTGATTTATTATACTATTACGTTAGTCGTGATTATATGATGCAATTATTTTTTATTCGTATAGTATATAAATGAATGTCATAAAGAGTCCAAGGAAGAAATATAGAACGGTAGATGAAAAAAGAGAAGCATACAACCGTTCAATGAGAAAATACTTTTCCAACAAAAAGTTCCCTTGTCAAATATGTAAAGAAATATATAGGTATGCTTATAAACCAACACATCTAAAAAGTGAAAAACATAAAAGAAATATCCTAAGGAATTCTGAAGGAACAGAAGAACAATTAACATATAAGAAATATTTCGAAACAACATCCTAAACCCTTTTAATTATTGTTTTGCCAAATTTTTTGAAATGCGTTTGGTTAGAAAGAAAATTAATATATAGCTAACTAATATAATGAGTGATAGTATAGCCAATCAGACAGTTATACGCAAGCGAAAGAAACAAGAGCGTGAAGAAGAAAAAGAGCGAAAGAAACAAGAGCGAGAAGAACAACAAGTGCGAAAGAAGGCCCTCATAAAGAAGCCCAAAGCGCTAAAGAAAGCAGACCTAGTCGAATTGGTAGAATCACAAAAACGATTAATAGA
This sequence comes from Epizoanthus stellaris, assembly GCA_025403545.1. Taxonomy (NCBI): domain Eukaryota; kingdom Metazoa; phylum Cnidaria; class Anthozoa; order Zoantharia; family Epizoanthidae; genus Epizoanthus; species Epizoanthus stellaris. The sequence goes on from JAOBYG010468835.1 coordinate 13,824, forward strand.
GAAACTACAGCGAAAACTAGACGACGAACTAGAACGAACAGTGATAGACAGCGACATTCCACCTCCGCTAGAGTTCCAAGATAAACCAAGCATGAGAAGGATGGTTGAGAAGTACAAAGAAAACATCATAGTTCCTCCACTAGAGTTCCAATATAAACCAAGCGTTAAGAAAATGATTGAGGAGTATGAAGAAAACACCATAGCTCCTCCACTAGAGTTCCAAGATAAACCAAAGCCTCCCCCAAGAGCATACGTCAAACTTCTATCAAAAGCTTTAACTGGTTATACGAAATCATTTGAAGTTAAAGTCATATCTCAAATTCCAGAGAAACAACTAGCTACATCTAGAAAAACCATAGCTTTAAAGTTAGATAGCGTTATTAAAGATATAGGTAAACTCAAATTCAATGAAACGTTAGTTGTAAGATTTTGGAAGTCAAAAATAGAAGACGAAGTAGAATCAAAAATACTTAAGAGTGTTCACTTAAATTCGAATTCGCAACAAATAACTAATACAGATCAAATAGAAGGTGCGCTATCCAAGGATATAGAATCGATGATATAAAAAATCGCAGTCTGGACGAAGGAAGGATCTGATTGGAGAATAGACGCCACATTAGGTCATTACGTCAATCTATTAAAGTTTCGACGTCTAAAAGGAGCAATGTATATATCACTTCCACCCGAACTCAATAATAGTAGAAAAAGATTAATCAACATACAAAACAACGATAATGAATGCTTTCGTTGGTGTCATCTTTCTCACGAATTTCCAGTCAAAAATAATTCACAAAGAACAAGTAAATATAAAGATCACATTAGTAGGTTAAATTACAATGGTATCGAATTTCCAGTAACTGTTAAACAATACAGCAAAATCGAAAAGAACAACAATATTAAAATTAACGTATTTGGTTACGAAAACAAACAACCTTTCCCAAAATACGTATCAAAAGAATCGTTCGATAATCAATTAGACCTCTTATTAATAGAAAGCAAGGGAAAGCAACACTACGTTTTAATAACAGACTTCAATCGTTTCATGTATCATCAATCGAAACATAAAAGAAAAAAGCACTTCTGTATGTACTGCATAATTGTTAATGGAAAGCAAGCTATCAAAATGCCGAAAAGTAATAATAATTCCGTTACCTTTGTGAACTACCACAAACAATTAAATGTCCCTTTCGTAATCTACGCTGACTTCGAATGCATAACGGAAGAAGTAAAAGAAAACGAAGCAAATACATAAAGCGATGCAGAATCCTACACAAAATTGTATAAAAAACACACTGCTTGTGGATACGCATATAAATTAGTTTGTTGTTATGATAATATATATAGCAAACCTATACAAATATATCGTGGTGAACATGCATCGTATAAATTCATTGAAAGAACGTTAGAGGAAAGCGATAATTGCGAACGAATCACAAAGGATTTATTCAACAAAGAAGCAATATTAACGGAAATCGACATAGCAAATTTTGAATGTGCAACTTCCTGTCACATATGTAACGAATACTATGACAACGACGATATTAGAGTAAAATAACACGATCACGTGACAGGAAAATATAGAGGATCAGCACATCAATCTTGCAATCTAAATTACAAATTAAGCGATAAAATTCATGTTATATTAAAGGAATAAAACAGCGTCGCGCGTGTATCTAGACAATAATATAAAACGGAATGACGTAGTAGGACACGAGG
>JAOBYG010469946.1:0-15535 GCA_025403545.1 Epizoanthus stellaris
TTGAATGAAGCCACTTTAGAGCACACTGTCACTCGCGCGGCTAAAAAGTATTCAATGTAACTTTTCAAACTTCAAAAGAATCTTGTTCGAAAGGCCATATAATAAAATTCTTAATAACCTCGTTTGGTCGGTCTGTCCGGGAGAATATTTTCCCTCGGTCTTTCGCACTACAGTCAAGACCTCAGGCAAAATATTCTCCCGGACAGACCTCCCACTCGGTTATTAAGAAGTTTATATAATACCTTCGTTGTCAGCCCTTACTTTATGCACGATGCCGTCATGGTTGCAGCAGCAAAAAAAACTGTGCACTGTCATGCTTGAAATAAAATGTCTCAGGCTATTATTGACAAAGATGTTCAGTTTATGTACCGTCTTTTTTTCATGTCCACTGAAGCTTTTTGTAAAAATAGGCGTGCAATGCGTACATGTGCCTACTGTGAACTGGCATTGGTATTAATAAGCAGTATTTTAAATCAATTAGTATATCTATACTGGCGGGCAAGAAGATAAGGCAGGGCTCTAACTCCGTGGTTTTGAAGGCAGGGTCACCCGGGCACGTGCATTATCTGTTCAATTGTTCTCTGATAGAAAGAAATGGCCTAGTATTAGAGAATCCTCCAACGCGAATTGTGAAAATCATTTCTTCCTGCGCAAGTTGATTTGTAGAACCTTTATTCAAAAACGGTTAAAGAAAATATCTGTCAGCTTTACTAAATCAGTTTTACATGATATCGGTTTCACATTTGAAAACAAAAAATGCCAAACTCACAGCAGAATTCAAAGTTTGCTAACACCAACGACCAAAGTTTGTGAACACCACAGCAATAGTTTGTGAACACTTGTTACGTTACATCGGGTCCAGAACCTGAAATACTCCCACATATTCATTGGCTATCAGTAAGCACACGAATTCACTTTCAGATGTTATTTTAACGTTTAAAGCATTATATGAGTTGATGTACACTCGGTGCAGTGGCGTACTCAGCCAATAGACCTGCATAAAAAAAGACAGAGAAAAAATGCTATAAATAAAAGGGAGCGGAAAGTAAACTTATTGAGGGACACTTTTATATATTGCTAAAAGTCTTAATATTTAATCCAATGCATTTACAGTATATAAACAGGATATAAAAGTAAAATTGGTTGGAGTTCTGGGTTAAGTTTGTATCCCATTTCAATTTTCAGTCCCTTTCCCTTTTCACACTAAGTTTCTTCTAAAGAAGTTTGACCGATTTAAAAACTTAAAACCCAGAATGTCCAGTTAGTTACTAGTGATTATTGATAAAATGTAATGAATTACTCTCAGAAGGCAAGAAATACGACTTCAGGGGCCCTATTTTTTAAAAACTTCCTGGGGGACATGCCCCCGGACCCCCCTAGGGTACGCCACTGCGGTGCAAGATCTTTTCATGCAGCAGCACCGGAACTGTGGAACAGCTTGCCTGCAGAAATATGCGGAATCAAATCACTAAATGCTTTTAAACAGAAAGTTAATACTCGTCTTTTTAAGGCAGCGTTTAGAAGCTCATAATCTTTTTTCTAAGTCTAATTAGTGTTTTCTATACGTAGCTTTTACAAGTTAGTGTGACTTGTTGTCTAATGTTGAATCTTGTTGCCGTGGCACTTGTGGGTCACTACGGGGAAGGGGATGGTTGGCTAATTTTTTTTTTAAAATCCTGCAAAGCTAAGTTCTGACTCAAAGCCTCTTACTTTAATGAAACTAAATTATTGCACAGACAAGATCACCCAAGCCCCCTCAAAAGTATAATGGTCGGCCCCTATGTACAACTCTATTATGAGCTTCACATTTTGAAATGCCTGTTTCTCGGTATGGTGCATAATGCCAGTGTTGCATGCTGCAAATTAATTCGACCAATTTAGGGATTATGGTAACCATATATCAAATAAATAATGAGCAGTCCCTAAGAGTTGTTTTTGTTTCTTTTCAAGTGATTATTTATACACACAATTGTTTGACATCAAAAGATACAGGAATGAAGTTGGAAAAGATTTTCAACGCATTGTATTCTATATCTCTGTGAAGCAGAACAGTGTGATGAGTATGACAGCATCACAAAAGATGATCATGGTTTCCACATCTTTTCTACACAATTCGAAAGACGATTTATGGAATCTGAAACTGGATCAGTGGACAAGGTCGAGGCTGTTGATTCAGAAGACAATCAGATTCCTGAACCAACATGGTAGTCACATCCAATGCCTAGCTACTAGTTTTAGCTCAAGTGACCAACTCCGAACTGAACCTATGCAGAACGAAAAGATCTGCTAATGTTATCGATCTGTGGCAAAACAACAAATGAACCTGAACAAGTGAACAAGTGAACAAGTTGTGCAGAGGCTGGTTGTAAAGGTCATCAAAGAGAAATCCTTCTTTATTGCGTCTCTCAGTGGAGTACTTCTCTTATGCTGTTGATCATGCGTCTTCTTGTTTTGTAGATGCAATATGGCGATCAACAAAGGTTCGTGGAGAAGCTAGTGAAAGAGTAAGTGATATATCCACTACACGCTGTTTTATGAGAACCACCTTTATAAGATAACTGAGGCTGAAATTTACCTAAACCCTATAAGAACAAATTAAGAACAAGTTTAGGCTGAGGTTCAGAACCTTAAAACTGATCTGTACGTTTTCAGATGAATAACGAAATTCAAGACTAAATTGGGATTATAACATCCTTTGATAGATTTCCCTCTCGCACGTGTTGTTGAGATGGCTCACACTTTTTGTATTATTTATTGTGAAATATATTTGAATGGTTATGGTTTGGGTCCTCTTTTAAATTTGCAACAACAGCCAAGGTATGTTGACAAAGATCGATAATTCTATTCACAGAGCTAACACTAAACAGTTCCGTTTGATTATTTCTTCCTTCGAATAAACCACGTGCCACCAACTTGAAATGTGACTCTTGGCAACTACAATGAAAGTGAACACGAGGGGGCTGGAACAGCAACACAGCTACGTCACATTTCAAGATGGCGCCTCAGTTTGAAGCAAGAAATAGTCATATGCGTTAACTCTGTGAACAGAATTATCGATCTTGAACTCAAATCTGGACTAAAGCAATACTATAATCTTATTTGAGAGCAAAATCATTTTTCAGCCGAAGTTTCCTTTAACTCGATCTGGACGAAGAAAAGGGCGGATTCTGCCTCAAGTATATTTATCTATGTAGCTACTAAACATCTGAACCAAATGCATTGTGTGAAGGACCATCATTTATGCCATTGCAACTACGTTTTCAGTGTGAAACCAAGTAGTTTTTCTAACTTAATATAATTTCTGCTGTTTTATGTTTATTACTTATGTAGATTATATCATGTCAGCCATATTGGCGGCCATCTTGGATTTTCAATTTCATTATTTTTTATCTAAATTTTTGCAACTAATAGTCAACTAAATCATTACAAGTAAACATTTATTCCACGAACTTCGCTTATGGACTTTTCCAGGAGAACAAGGCGGTGCTCCGACGAAACAAAAATGTGGAGAAGCATTCAAGAGCTGAAAGACGCACAGAAGGAAACAAAGGCACTGAAAGAACTGCTCCATGTTAAGGAGCAGGAGGCCAAAAGACAGCAGGTTTTTTCGGATCAGTTATTTGCTACGAACAAGAAGTTATTTCAGCAACTGCACGATATACGGGAGCAGGCCAACCCAAAGGAGATACGTGAAGCCGTCACCCAGACTGAAGAAGAAGACAAAGAAGTAATAAAGTAATTAGGTAATGAAGTGCTTAGCGTTCCCTTTCTGGACAATATCAAACAATATCTCACTAGGACACAGATGCTAAAAGTTTCATGTTACTGGCTTTAAAGGCAGGAACTATAGGTAGGAAGACCTACTATGTTCAGGTCAATCTGCCCTCCCACGATAGTTTTAGGGTAGAATCAATTTAGATAATTGTGGACGTGCACACAAAAAATACAAGATCGTGGCCTCAAAAACCAGTATTAAAGGCGGAATTATGGCGTCGTATCGCAGCATAAACACAAAGTCATTAATTAGACTAAGATTTCTTCCAAATAATTAGTTAGCGGACCAATTTTGATGCTCTTAGTTGTTTGCAATAAGGAGATAAAAGGAGTGAGCCAAATCCGCCCTCACACGGGTACCCACTCGCACACACATACATGCATATCCAATCTACAAATACACACAAATTTAAATGTTTTCAACACATATGTAGTATATGCGTTTATACATTTCTACAATAACCAGTGGATCGAGGCCTGCTTCAAGCTGCCATTTTTCTCACTACAGAAACATGCACGTTCACAGTCGATACAATGCATTGCTCCAAAAGATAAAACAATGGCTGCTCAACTACAGTACAAACCCACACCCGACTTACTAACTATATTAACTGTGTAAACGTCTTGTTCCATTTCTGACAAGTGGCTGCTTATCTATACAGTACAAACCCCACCTAACTTACTTATTATATCAACTATAAACGTACCTGTCACATTTCTGACAAATGGTCGTTTAGCTACAATATAAATCCTACCTCACTTACTTGCTATATCAACTATAAACATTCCTGCCCCGTTTCTGAGCAATGGCCGCTTGACTTCAGTACTGATGTGTTTGATTAGTTCAATTGCATTTCCTGTATTTTAGAACTCGCTTCTTGTGCACATGTTTCCTGCATGCTATATTATTGAGGTGTTTACTCATTCTTTTTGCTAAATTTTGAAGTTTGTTGACCCTTCACATGTTTCCACTGATCATTGTCCAACTTATGATGAACATAACAGTTTGGAATTTTACTGTTCCGTATGAAATTGATGCATATGTAAATTTATGTCAAGCTTAATTAAAATTTACCCGTAGCACCCGTAGGCTTGGTTGAGAAATTGCCTTTGGCTTTGTACATGAAACACAGAAAGACAGAGAGAGAGAGAGAAAAAAGAGAGCGAGAGACAGACAGACAGACAGACAGACAGACAGACAGACAGGCAGACAGACAGACAGACAGACACAGGCATATCAGGAAAATGTACCTTGTTTGACAAACTCTTTTTGTCTCGTTACAGAACAGAGACCAGGACGAGACACCAGTTATAACACTGGAACTTCACCAGAAGTTGTAAGTTTACTGTGAACAGCATAACAGAGCTTTCATAATTAGGAAGCTCCTAGATATTCTGAAAGTGCAGGATCAACAGTCCTTACCACTGGGGTACAGTTTTACCGGTCATGAGCCTGACTACATGGTGATGTGCGACATGCCAGCTTGTCAAATCCAGAATACGAAGGAGCAATATGCACACTCCACAGCAAATGTTTACAGTGCAATGGTGCCACTCCAAATACCTTGTATAATGAATCATCTAGTCATGTCTGAACACCTCCAATTACAATCTGATTAATACTATAAATATCAGTTTAGCTAATTTCTAAGAATTTTATTTGCAAAACCAATAACGTTCTGAACTGATCTTCTAAATATACATACTTTTTTAGCAATGATTTCAATTTCTTAAATATTTTCCAAAAGTATGAAGTAGTACCATTATTAATGACAAAATGTTTATTGTTAATGATTACATTAATTATATTAACAATTGTTTTACACGGTTTAACAGGTATCTGGCAGGTGAGGAAATGAAAGACGATGCCAATGAGAATGAGGATGAACCAACCGAGGACAGTGACAACGACAATAAAACACCAACATCCCATGATGATAATGCAACTGTCAGCTATTCAATATACCTGAAACAGACTAAACAATTTAATTGCTTTCTGTGCCCAAGAGTGTGTATGTCTTCAGGAGGCTTAAAGTTGCACGTTAAGAAAACACATACTCAAGTTTAATAATGACCTGGTCATCCAATATCTTTTTTTATGTTTAGCCAAAGTTTCCTTTGACTCAATCTCGACGGAGAAAAGGACGAATTTTCCCCCAAGTACATTTATCTATGTAGCTACAAAACATCTGAACCAAATGCATTGTGTGAAGGACCATCATTTATGCCATTGCAGCTACGTTTTCAGTGTGAAACCAAGTCGTTTTTCTAACTTAATATAATTTCTTCTGTTTTATGTTTATTACTTATGTAGATTATAGCATGTCAGCCATATTGGCGGCCATCTTGAATTTTCGATTTTATTATTTTTTAACTAAATTTTTGCAACTAATAGTCAACTAAATCATTACAAGTAAACATTTATTCCACATAAACTATAAATGACGTAAGCTAATTAATATCTGTCCGGAAATGGAACGCTAATAACTTCATTACCTAATTACTTATAGTCAAGAATTGACATACCTTGAAAACAATGTGAAGACAAAGCAATCTGCAATCGTACAACAACTAGGACTTTACCTCGATGGGGAGGGTCTCATACGCTGTCGTGGAAGGCAACAATACACAGATCTACCCCACGACACAAAGTTTCCAATTCTTATACCCAAAGAAAGCTACTTGACAACACTCACTGTCCGAGCCATGCACGTGGTGGTCATGCATGGCGATGTACGACTAACTTTAACTTGGATCAGACAGGCATATTGGATACCACAAGGTAGGCAGCTGGTCAAAATAATAATATCTAGATGCGTGACATGTAGGAAAACTGAGGGGCCACCATTTCGTTCTGTAGCCACACCACCCACGCCTCCATATGGAGACCAGCGTCCGGAAATGGAACGCTAAGAACTTCATTACCTAATTACTTTATTACTTAATTATGTACGTCACAGTGCGCATCTCCATAGGATGTGAACAGCTTTTGCTTGAGAGGGCGGGGTTCGTGCAAGTGTGTCTACGAGTTTGGGTTCCTTTTCCACATGTAACAGAGCAATCCACTTTGACCATTTACTCCATCTATTATCTCGACATTCTGTCGAACACGAGGTCTTGTTAGTTCCTTTGCAAGATGCCTTGGTACACTAACAGCTTGAGAATCGTTCTTACACTGATTCCCGCTGTTTTGTGGGGCGGGCTTGGTATATGAATGAGACCGATGTTTGAACCAGTTTCCAAAGGTTATGGAACAAGCAGTCCAGTTAGACCAACTCGACCAGCCACCATCAACTTTTACAGCACATGTCTGATTCTGACAAACTGATTCCTGAATACCGTTGTATCCGCTGGAATCTTGTGGACAATTCTTCCTGCCAAGTGCAGGGGCGGGGTTGGTACACGTGCGCTTGCAGGCCTTTGTTCCACCTCCACACAAAACTGTGCACGGGCTCCATTTACCCCAGAGTGACCATTTGCCATCGCTTTTGGTTTCAAGTCGTGTTTTGTGTATGATTACTCGTTTTTTCTTTCCATTTGAATTTGAAAACTGACACGTGTAGATGCCGCTGTGGGAGGCTTGTGTTGTGTATTTTCAGTTCTCTGTTACCGTACTGCAACTCAATGCCATTTCCTTTTTTGATTTCCTTTGAGTCCTTAAACCACTTGACCTTTGGGTTGGGCTTCCCCAATGCAATGCACACAAACAGTAACCTCTTGTTCTCACTTTCCTTGACTACAGGTGGCGGGTGATAATAGAATGTCGGAGCTGTATAGCCAGTATACTCTTTTCGTTTGGTCTTCAGGAATATTCTGTGCAATGAAAGCCGTAGCACTGAAATCAGAGTCCAGACGGAGAATGCAGCTGCCAACGTGAAGGTCATCCCGAGCCGCATCACTGAAATCGGAGTCCAGACGGAGAATGCATGTGCCAACGTGAAGGTCATCCCGAACAATACCACTAAAATCGGGACAGAAACAGACGAGGCAGTTGTCAACTTGCAGAACTTCGCTGATGGACTTTTTCAGGAGAACAAGGAGGTGCTCCGACGAAACAAAAATGTGGAGAAGCATTCGAGACAATTGGAAGCAGTGCTGAAAGCCGCACAGAAGGAAATAAAGGCACTGAAAGAGCTGCTCCGTGTTAATGAGCGGGAGGCCAAAAGACAGCAGATTTATTCGGATCAGTTATTTGCCGAGAACAAGAAGTTATTTCAGCACCTGCGATATATACGGGAGCAGGCGAACCCGAAGGAGACCCGTGAAGCCGTCACCCAGACTGAAGAAGAAGACAAAGAAGTAATAAAGTAATTAACGTTCCATTTCCTAACAATATCAAACATTATAATTCACCAGCAATTTTCACTGTCAAATGACGCGCTCCCATTGGCTAGATTTGATCACATGATGCTCTTTGCAGGGCAAATATCAGGCAATGCAGTAGGGTTAGAAAGTGATATGACCTCGGGATACACTTCTGAAGAGAAAATCTTGCATAAGGATCGATTTCTACTTCAATGAACTGTACAGATTTCACAATTCCGTAGTTTGTGTATTAATCAAATCAAACCATTCACATTGCTTGAAACGAGGGCCAGTGAAAGTGAGCAGTCAATCAAACTCAGTTGCCAATTGACATGATCGCCAGGTTGCGTTAGAAATGGATGAATGTGTTTTGATCAGCACAGTGCTACTATTACGGCTGCAAAATAGTTAAATAATCTGCACACTGCTCGATACACCTACCGAATAACTCTTGGAGGGCAGTTGGAGGTAAGCACTGCTGTTTACGTGATTCGTGCTTTGACAATTTTATCAAAGTTGCAGCTGGGCGTCCGTCGACCTTCACCAAGGAAGAAGACAGCATCATTCTCAAGTTCTGTGGAGAGGTAATCTTGGTGAACGGAGAACCTTCGCCGTCACAACTGGAGGATCTCCTTCCCAAGATTCGCAACAAATCCTGTGAGCAGCTCCGCTCCAGGATCCACTACCTCAAGCCGCAAGCCTCCACACAGCTACCCACAGAACAACGAGATAACATTGGTGAATGGAAGATGGACAAAGACCGCGAAGGTTCTTGGATTAGTGGTTTAAGGTAACGAAAGCAGCATTGGTCGGAAGAGGACACCGAACTACTTTCCAAATCCTTCATCTTCATCAAAGAGACTGGAAGATAAAGTAAAATGGAAGAAGAAGAAGAAGTAAACCACAAATCCGCCCTCCGGTCACATGCCTGGCTGCAAGGCAGAATATTATGCTGTTATAACACTCGCACTACATGCAAACATAAACATAACAGTAAAATGCACACAGCGCAATTTTAACACATTACACACATTGGTTCCATGCATCTATCTCTTAAAGTCTGGTGTGGAACCTGCCTACATAAACGAGACATTTGATGTCTATACAGATAACAATAAATGCACACAGCGCAGTTTCAAATCACGCACCGCCGTTGGTTGTTGAGAGGAACAGTCAAACATAAACATGTTCTGTAAAGATTAACAATAACATGCACACGGCGCAGTTTTAAAACCGTTACACACATTGGTTTCATGCATTTATCTCTTAAAGTCTGGTGTGGAACCTGCAAACATAAACCAAACAAGAAAAGAATAATCATAAACATGCACAAGATAACCTACTAACTCACGTGCAAGATGCAGCGTTCAAGGATTGGCGGTGGCCAGAATGGATCCTTCCTGCTGAGCACAGACTATACTAACCTACTAACATGGGCTGCAAAGTTTGCATACCTCCCCGATGCTGTGGCCCGGGCAACTTTGCATTAGCAAAGGCTAAAGTGGAAGCAATCAATAGATATAGTTTAGGTATAGTCACCTAAATATTGCAACCAAAACTAGTTTTTGGAAAAAATCGGGTTTTTCGCCAATTCGGTTTTATTTCTTAAGAATTCCGCTCTCGCACAACAGTATGCTTTGTAGGGGCTATCTTTTTCCGCAAACAGATTTGAAAAAAATGACAAAATTCCTTCGCCTTGAAGCTATAGTTAGGGATTAAGGCAAAGGTACTGCCCCCATGATTACGTAAACAGTAGTTAACGGAGAACGAGTCCTGTGCTAGAAAACGCTTTATCATAAAAATTCCGCGAAATATTTAGCAAGCAGCAGGTTGCTTGTTGTAACACTCTTGGGCCTGTTATATTTCTATAATCGTATATATCGTATATATCGTATCCAGGAATGTTAGTTATGGAAATGCTTGTCAATTATTGGCTGTAGCCAATCACAATCTAGTAAAAGTACACAAATTGACAGAGATGTTTAGCAGTGTCTAAGGCACTATATAACCTCATGTAACAACGGCCTTAGAAGAGCACGAAGCACGAAGAAGTACTATTAAGGAAGGATTCCTGGTACACTCTCTCTCTGCGTCTTGAGTCAGCAACAGCAGCAGCAGCAGCGAGTCAGCTCTACCAAGTTAGTCCCCAATCCAATCTTCAGCGAAAAACTAAGTTTCTTAAATTTTGAGCCTCCCTCTTTTGAAGAGAACCGGAGTGTTCAATACCTTGTGTCGCAGCTATCAACAACTGATAGGAATGACGTACCTCCAGTATCTGAAGGGATGCACCTTCAATACCTTAGTCAGCCCCAGTGGCATTATTAAACTCACAGATGAATATCCCAATGAACTTGCTGAAGATGCAATTGAAATAACGATGGAAGAAGATCCTTTAGAACCCCAGGTGAGTATTCTAGTAAACATGCATCCTAGGCGCCAATCCTGTACCAAAATCTGCCTGTAGCACAGACGGACAAAATTGACCTCATGGTTGCATTTTAGGACAAGTATGGCACTCTGGAAAATTTGCAAAAAGTCTGTGATGCACTGGATCTGCTCCTGCAAGCCCATTCTTAAATGTTTAAAAGTCATTCTGAAATATCGTATCTGTGTGTGATTATCACTGCCTCATGGTGTTGCATCAGGGACGGAAACTAACAGCGACCTGGCAGCCAGGGGCTACCAAATTTCGACTCGGCCCAGTAAATACATTTCCCTGAATACACTATTAAAAAATAAATAAATAAACCTTATTTATTGAGGGTGACACATTTACACAAAGTAATCTTCCATGTGGCCCTCAACCACAACACTGGGATCACTACCGCCTACTCTTTTCGAGAAGTGTGTGGGTTCTTTTAAGTCCCGTAGGATAAGTGGCCCAACTGAATAAAACTTATTAAGTGCATGGTGCTACTTCAAGGAAATATAGTACATTGTATATTCTCTATTGTTATTGTTGCAAAATACATAAGAAAGAATCAATATCTGTAAGCACTGGTAACTAATATGGAAAGTTTTTGAAAATAAAAACGTTGAATTTTCAATAGTTGAATGTTAGTTATGTTAGTTATTTTATTATAGTAATAATAAAAAATAGAAATAAAATAATATTTTAAGTTACTTATGTTGATAATAACCATAATCATAATCATAACAATAATAATAATAACAATATTGTCAAATATCTAGTTACTTAAAATCTGCAATGTCATTTCACAGAAACCAATTTCACAACTTCATTTTAGTGTGTCAAAAAACTCCGCCTTGCCCTCAACCAGATATTCCAGTTGGCCATACAGCAGACTGCAGAAGTTGGCTGTTTCCTTGCCTTAGCTAGCAAACAGTTTGATGAAAGAGCAGCAGTAGTTCCACAAAGGCAACCAACAAAACCTGGAAGACCCAAACAGGTCAAGCTGTTCGACGTCTTAGACAAGGAGGTCAACATTGGGGCAGCTCGTACTACACTCAGTGAAGCAGAAATCGTCTTCACAGCAACAAATGCATTCACTACGCTTAAATTTGTCAATGAGCCGTGTTCACACCTGCATTGACAGTGCTCTCTGAAGTTATTCTTGAAACTGGTAAGGCAAATTATTTGATATGAACAAATTTACAACACATTCACGAACTATCTATTTCTTAATCCTTCTATGGACAACACCTAACTATGCACGCACATAAAATTATTGCAAATTAATGGACTATATGGGACCACCCCCAAGATTTTCAATATTGTTTCGTATTTACAACATTCAGCATGCAATTATCCTACAGGTCTGTAGCTAATTACATAATGCACAATAGCAATCACATGCTGATTGATTCCTGCACAGGTGCTATTGTGAGAATTAGGCACTAAAATCATGTCTGTCATATTGTGTAGTTCCATAAAATATCCATACCCCCACCATGGAGGCCATTTGGAATTTCCAGGGGGAAAGGAGGTCTCTCTCCGTAGTTAACGGAGAACGAGTTCCTGTGCTAGAAAATGCTTTATCATAAAAATTCGGCGAAATATTTATCAAGCAGCAGGTTGCTTACCGTAACACTCTTGGGCCTGTTACTTTTATTTCTATATCGTATCCAGGAATGTTAGTTATGGAAATGCTTGTCAACATAATATGTTTACACATGGCAATAACTCCACCTAGTTTTTTTGTACATTTCAGCGGCAAATCATTCCACAATCCAGATAGATCCAGTCTGTGACAGCCTGTCATTTGTGCGTGCCTAGCGCCTAGCGATTTTTTGGCCAGACTGAGAAATCGAAGATGGTGAGCCGTTTGGTCTTGGATGTCACTATCATTTCCGAGTTATTCATCCTTTCAGTTCTTAATAGTTAGCAAACTATGATATTTTTCACATTCCCATTACTAGGTGCAGAAGAAATGGCGAAAATGGAGATGGATTGTACAAGCGCAGACACCGGTACTAGTATAATATAAGTACAAAATGTTATGTTATTTAGTATAGAAGATTAACACATATTATAGCATTTCCTAATCAGAAAACTATTTAAGATTTCTGCTTGGGAAATGTTTCGGTACAGTATGTGACTGCACTGTAGTTACTTTTCAGACATTTAAATTTGGGATACTTATTAAATATTTCCACATTTATTTCTAACCTTTGAGTTATTTAGTACAGAATAATAAGAAAACATATGTATCTAAAAGGAGGATACCTTATCAAACTTGTTTAGTATTTTAATACGATATTTAACTATAGCGTAATATTGTTGCAGTAAGTCCTTTTAAAGTACTTCCTGCTAACAAGGTTCCGTCTATTTTAAATATAAGTACAAAATGTTATGTTATTTAGTATAGAAGATTAACACATAATTTGATTATAGCATTTCCTAATCAGAGAACTATTTAAGATTTCTGCTTGGGAAATGTTTCGGTGCATTATGTGACTGCACTGTAGTTACTTTTCAGACATTTAAATATTTCCACCAAGTTAATATTGTGCAAATTTATTTTTCATAAGGCATAAGGAGTATTCGTATTGATATTTTCCTTGTAAGAAATATATTTAAAATTATTATGTTTTGGCAGGCTTTTAGGACACTATATTTCCCTAGTAAGAAATACTAAGTTAGTAAGAAATATATTTAAGATTACTTATATGGTTGGGTAGGCTTTTAGGACCTTATATTTAGTATAGAAGATCGATATTTTTTCTAGTAAGAAATATATTTAAAATTGCTTAGGACCCTATATTTACCTAGTAAGAAATACTATCTAGTATAGAAGATTGATTAGGACCCTATATTTGCTTTTAGGACCCTAGAAAATTAATAAATAGTTTGTATTATAGCATTTCTAATCAGTAAACTATTTACGTTGTCTGATTGGATGTGTTTCCCATACTTATTATTAATAACCAATTGTTGTGGAGGCCAATTCTTATACATATTGTTGTTAAGGACAAAAGGGATAAAAATACATATTTTTAGCTTCGTCCAGCAGAAACATCTTTAGCATATTTCTGCTGTTTACGAAGCCCAAAATATTTATGCAAGATACAACCAATGGAATTATATAATTTATGTTTAACTGGCTAGCAGGTAAGCTGTTTTATCTGTTATATTTTAGAAAGATGCATACCAAGTTTTAATGGCTGTTGAGCTCTCATTTTCAAAACTCCTTTGTTGTCTTCAATAGAACTTTTCAAGGAAAACTGAAAAGTGGGTACAAAAGCTTCAGAAACTGGTTACGAGTTCGAGCAAACGTGTCAGCGGCTCTTCCACAGAAAAGAAAATCATTGGATAAAATCTGCCCGCTAATTTTGTCCAAGAACAGTGGGAAACCAGAACAAAGTTAGTTCGAAAGTCCATCCGCAGTGTTGCTTTACTAGCTTCCACATACATGCCTTTGCAATATAAATTATCTACAGTTCAGTGCAGCTCCTTTGGCAGTTGGCACACACAATTAACCATATTCGTAAACACGGATACATACAGAGGCAAAAAAACAGACAACATTTTGATTTATTTTCATAGTTATACCTACTTTGCTGTTTTCATTGATGTGTAAATGTAAAGTATGCCCCCAAAATATCATTATTAGAAGAGCAACAAATTTATAAAGAAAAACATAAATGAATCGCCCCAAAGATCGTTTCTGGCAGTCATTCCATCTCTTTTTCTAGTGATGCCTATTCATTGGGAAAATGTGTATGGACATTTGCCTATTTATTTATTTATCTTTTTTTATTTTTCTATTGCTGTTACCTTGTAAAGCTAGGAGGCTTTGTAAGAATAGACCTTAAATTTCTATTAGAGGGACACACATACTCTATATGCTGCCTTACGTGACATGATATAAGAGAGACATACTCTATATGTGAAAGAAGACTTGGAGTGATAGAAACGTTCAGCAAAGGATTGAAAAAATCGAAAAGCAAACTCACTGGACTTAACAGAACTAGAGTTTATTACGTCATTCACGATATGGTGAAGGAGTATAAAAGTTCTTGAAACAAGAATACATCAGTAGAAACGTTTCTGGTGAAAGACGTTGCTTGGATAATGATAATAATAATAATAGTAATAATAATAATAATAATAATAATAATAATATAAAAATTTCTACGGCGCTAAAAATTATTAAAATATTGTAAAGCGCTATCTAATTACAATTTAAAAAAGCTATCTACTTAAAAAAACAATAATAATAAAAAAACAAAAATAATTAAGTCAAGAAAATGATTGATAAAAGATAATTTTCAATTTTGTCTTAAAACAGTGCGTAGATGGTAGGCATCTACTGAGGTGGACAAGTAACCAATGCAATTTAGACATAACAGGGGTGATATGGTGATATTTAGGGATAATGCATATTACTCTAGCAGCGGCACTGAGAATCTTCTGAAATCGATCGGATTTTGCTTCGGAGAACTCTAATAGTGAAATGCATCTGCAATTAACTCGGCTGGAGGATGGAGAGGCATTTATTAGGACATCTTTTGATGGCAGACAGCTTCATATGCTGGTAGATTATACCAAAAAGAAACACTGTATTCCACTAGAAGAGCACACTAAAGCTGAAATAAAATATCAATGCCATATTGCCGTACGAAAGAACTTGAAAGAAAACTGCGTCAAGCTAGCTCAGTAATATCTTAGTCTAGACACAGAGATTATATGCGAGCTCAAGGAAGTTAAAACTAGGGGTATCAAATGGTCCTGGCAACTGAGCAGTTCGAAGGCGAGCAGAATGTAGTTTTTTGGCAAAATGTTTGTGAAACATTTTGAAACAATTACAATCCAATTTAATATACAGGGTTCGTAGGGATTGCTTCATTTGAAATTTAAGGACTTTTTTAGGACTTTTTAGGTCCGTTTATAACAATTTTTAGGACCTTCCGACACAGACACTTAAAAGCATTTGGGAGAGTCCTGGTTTTCCTCCTTTCCCAATCCAAACTTCAAGGAAAACAAATTCACAGT
>JAOBYG010471057.1:0-15531 GCA_025403545.1 Epizoanthus stellaris
TAAGTGTAAAGTGACTAATGTTTCTTTCCAACACAGTTTTGTTACCTTGTATTAAAGTGCAAAACAGACTCCATGAAATTTTATTCTAGTATGCGCATTGAATTGAAAACTAGAAATACTTATGGTCAATTCCACATGAGAGTTACCAAAATCACATATTTTAAACTAAGGACCCTGGGATAAAAGTGGACTTTTTTCAAATCTATGTACCTCAAAGTTTAGGAAAATAATAAAGTTGGCTTTATGTGTCCCCCAGGGGGGACCCCTGGGTGCCAAAATATTCACATATTTTTAAGCACACAATTTAAAAAAAGATGCACAAACTTTAATGTTAGAATCTCAACAACCAAAACCTTGGAGAAAACAATCTACACAATTTTTGTAAGTTTATAAGGGTTGCTTTGAAATAGAAATGTTTCTTGCTGATTGTATTTGGCACGAAAAGAAAAAATGGGGGTTGTTTGGAGTTAAAATTTCGTTGCGGACGTTACACGATGACAGTAGATAATGTTTTTTTTTGTTCTCATAACCGAGAGAAGTAACATTTTAGACTGTCATTACTTATTTTTCATTAACAAGTCAAATGAAACATAAAAATAATACGAACCTTCAACCACAATGTTCTAATTAATTTTAATTGCGTTGCGGACGTTACATAATTTACGTTGCGGACGTTACATTGTGGATGTATGTTACATACAGAAAAGGTATGTGTAACTTGGTTTGGAAAATAACTAAAAACAGAAAATACATTAGTAATTGTTGCTTACTTAACAAGTAATTATATTTGACTAATCTAGTGAGGTCACCAATTATAATTTATGCACAGAATAAATTATGCAAATTACAAAAGCTTCAAAATTGACAATTTCTATGAAACTAATTTTCTTACAACAGTTGTTTTGCTTCTGAAGTTTATTTTGGTGATTCTTACTTAAAAATGATGTTTTCTAAAACACTTAACTCAAATAACTGTCTTGCAAAATAATTATAATTTTAAAAATTTCAATAAATCCATGCAATATGGCCGCCAAGGCTCAAAACACCCATCGCTTTAGCAACACTAATGATTAGACACATGGCATTCAGCATGAAAACTAATCATTCAAGTATACTTGAACTAGTTGTATGCCAGTGGAATGCTCTTTATAAATATAACTAAAGGAAATGTTTAAGATGGCTATTTTCCAAGGCCCGCCCCCTCCTAACTTTTGAACCTATCCAGGGGCACAACCCAATAAAATAAACATTCGTTTTGCTTGTCTTGTAGAATAGAACTATTTGATATCAATTATGTCTTAAAATACTCTATTGTATTACATCAGAAAACATGAAAAGTGCACAGTGTAATGTCCACAACGACTCATTTTGTCTTCTTTGTAAAAACATGGAAAATAATTTAAAATAGTGTGGCAAAAAAATTAAACCTCAAATATATGTTGATATGTGCAAACTCAAATAATTCTTCTAAACTTTCTCAATTCATAGGGAAATATGCTCAAACATTGTTGCCCAATGTGCATGGTTCAATTGTGTAATGTCCGCAACGCATATATTTCCTTCACTTCTAGAACAACTAAACTGATAACACTCAAGTTTGTACCTCTGTAAGTTTTCTCTTACTCTGTACAGCAGCTACAAACAGCATTACTATCAAAATAGTTTTGGACATTCAAGCTATCTTGAAATTTACTCTTGATATCTTGTCTGAAATGTAACGTCCGCAACAAAGAATAAATATGTATTGTAAAACAAAGTAAACACATGTTTCTTGAATTACTCAATATAATACCTGTACATTTGAATCCAATAATGGTCGCTGGTGCTCGACTTTGGGAGCCAGTGTGGTTTTAGTACACAAATGTTCTTGCATCAAGTACGTTTCAGTTAACCATATTTGGGTATTTTTCAAAATGTTGTTCTTTTGAATGCAAGATTCTCGACACAGTGGAATACATAACCAGTCATAACCTGCAGCGTGGCTGAACTGCCAATTGAATTTTTTACTTAAATTTTGAATACAAGATTTATGTGTAACAAAATCAAACAGTCACTGACACTGTCTAATGGGATACTCACTCTTCAGTAATGGCTAATTTCTACATGTACTACTGTAAATATGCAATTTGCGCAAAACAACTGCTAAATTACAGGATTAAATGCCAAAACGTATATTTTCATTGAATAGCAATTCTTCTAGCAAACATTAATTTAGTTATATGGGACAAATTTATTTCACAATGATGTCTCAAATCTATAATTTGCACTACGAAAGAAATTATGCTAAAGAATGTCTGGCCAGCTGGCCTGAGCACTACTAAATCCTTGATATACATGTACGGGTGGAATCTGCATTCTCAAAATCCAGAAATACTGATCACGCCTGAACCAGATCTACAAAAAACAAAAATAAAAGTTTCACAATCAGACCTACATGTATGCATGTACATGAATGTATAGTGTATCTCTCTATGAAAATCATTACATTCACAAACACAAAATTCACTAACTACAAGCACAGTAAATTGTTTGCTCATACATTTTGGTCCTTTCCCCCATAGGCAGAAATCAAAAAAATAATTGGCAGAACTCCCATTTTCCAATCATAATCTTTATTGAAAGCTAAGTGACATGTACTGTCACAACAATAACTGACTTAAATCTAACCTGTCTCCTTTCTTGTTCTTTGTCCTCTCTGTCTTCCGATCTCTTCTTTTGTGTCATCCTTTCTTATTTTCTGTTATATGTGTCTCTCTTTATTTCCTATCACTAGAATTACTTTCCAGTTCAATCGAGACACCTAAAGAACATTCTTCAAAAAGGTTTGTCGATCATGATCGAACTGTCTCCCTTTTCATGCCAAATAGCTATATAGTGTGCTTGTAATCCCCCCATACAATGGGAGAGGCAGCCACGTATGCCGCAAGTCAGGAAAATTGGGTCACATTGGTTCATATAGATCCAGTCATTTCCGTTTTATGTGCACTAGTGTGCATGTTACACTGTACATGTACCTACAGTATGGGGCTCCAAAGGCTGCTCGGCCAGCTCTCTCTAAAATCATGATAGAAAATCAAACTGTGCAACAGTGTATTATAAATATTATTAAGAATGACATGTTCTAGTAACCTTGGCAATGATCACAGTACCAATTTCCTTGTGGCTCCCTCGTAATTCCAACACATGGATAGTGGAACCATTCGACGGGACAATCTACATTATCACATGCAATCATTTCACCAAATTCAGGTTGTTCACAAAGGCAGTACACATCGTCCTCCTCGTGTTGCGTTTCTTGTCTTTGGATTCCTATAAATTATAGGGGGTGTTAGTAAGTTTTACTAAACAATAGTCAATAGAAGTATTTCATATTTGAAATTCAATCTTATAACTTACCTTTTCTAGCTCGTTTGGACACTTTTGCAGTCGTCCTTGCTGCTACAACTGCTTTCGCTGCTGCAACCCAATCACAAAAAAGCCTTTCTAAGCCAGTTTATAGGCAAAAACATGAATTATGATAATATGTTCTAAATCACATAACCACAGAAAGAAAGAAACACACAGTGTTTTTCTTAAGACCGGTACACAGGTAAATTGTACTGCCTTTCCCTGGTTGTTGTACCAGCTTTCCCAGGCTGTTAATTAGTCTAAACTTTAGCTTGGATGCAAAACATGTCACTGATGGACCTGCTTTCCCAGTTGATGTACCTTTCATTCCCAACCTTAAGAAAAACACTGACACACACAGCTAACACGGCTACAGCTGGTTTTTTGCTGTTCTGCACTACAATATTCACGGGATTGCATGATATAGTTATTTAAAATAAAGGCATACT
Source organism: Epizoanthus stellaris (assembly GCA_025403545.1). Classification (NCBI taxonomy): domain Eukaryota; kingdom Metazoa; phylum Cnidaria; class Anthozoa; order Zoantharia; family Epizoanthidae; genus Epizoanthus; species Epizoanthus stellaris. The sequence continues at coordinate 3,837 of JAOBYG010471057.1, forward strand.
TAAAGTGATACCTTTCTTCTTTGCTCTTGTTTCTGCAGCTTTACGTGCTCCTTCTTTCCTCCTCTCACTAACCTCCTGCAAATGTTCAATCCAGAACCGAACATCTTCAACTGGAAGAAGATTCTGAGTTGCCAATTCTGTCACCTTCTCATCTGTTACTGGCAATTTGAGCTTGCGGAGTCTATTAAATTCGTCCTTGATAGTTGCTGAAGGGGGTTTTGTCATACAGTCCTTTCGACCATGAACAGCAATATGCTCAATGCATTCCTGTGGGGAAAGGTAGTGGCCTGTGCAAAAGTTTTCACACGTGCCACACTGACCTCCCCATGGCCGCTTTGGATCTGGAATCGGAACTGGAAACATTGACACTGGTGGACCACCTTGAAACCAAAGGCGCTGTTCCTCAGTAGGACCACGTCTACAAACTGGATGAATACAGCCTCCCTTGAAGCATGGACGGAGCATAAACACATACTCAGATGGCAAATCGTTTATCATGTGATTGTCTCTAACTGTCCAAACTTCTTGAAAATGTTTGTAAACTTCAGGTTTAGTCTCACGTAGCTTCTGCTTTTCAGACACTTTCCCATTCAGAAATACCAGTAGATCAGGCCTATTGTCAACAAATGGTTTTGATACATCATCCCTTGCTCCTTTTACCAAAGTTATATCACTTTCACCACACGGTGCTCCACTAACTCTGTCAATGTAAACATCTGTTGCCACATCCAAGTTCTTTTCAAGCTTCCTTTCATCTAGACCTCGATCATTGAAATTTGATCCACACAAAGTGGATGGTATAAAAACGTTACTTTGTGCAACAGCTAAACATCCATTTTGCAGTTCCACTCGGTTTAGATAGGAACCTCCACTGTGCCTTGTGGTTACAACAGTACACTCTGTCCCTTCTGAAATATGAAGCATTGTCCAGCAGAACTGAACCTCCTTGTGCATTGGTCCTTCGTCTCCAGCACCATCAACTCTAACACAGTGCACAGCTTTTTCTTTCATCCAGGGATCCAGTTCATTGTTCCTCCTAAGCATTTTCAAATCGCAAAAATGTTGTGTCGCAGTCTTGTCGAAAATGTGATGTGCTTTGACCACTCCTACGCATTTTTCTGCAGTGTTCTTCGTTCCCATGAACATGTGTGATGTCGTTTGTAACACTGAGGTATATTTGTTTACGTAGTCTGTTCTTGTTGTTATTTCAGGATTTCCAGCCAGTGATACTGCTTTCTGCTGCTTATGGGTGTAAGTGGTGTCCAGTCTAAACCCTGCCTGGTCATCCCGATTCAAAACCATCTTGTCTTGGCCATCTGTGAGTTGAAGGTAATCCAGTGCCTTATACACAGTGTTGGAATAGTGGGCATCTGGATTGAGCTTGATAGTAAAGCCTTTCCTTGCTCGGCGTGATGTTACCTTTGCAGCTCCTTGGTAGCGAGCAGCAGAAATCCTTCGTTTGTTTCGGGCAATGCAAAGTTGAACTATTGTGCCATATCCTAACTTGCACTTGTACTTTTCTTCAAGATGTTTTTTAATGCGCCTGTACGTTACCTTTGGGCCCTTTTTCTTAAGATTACCATCAAACGTTAGAACCCCAGTCCTTCTCCACTGGTCAGCTCCAACTCTTTTGTCTTTGACATACTCTTCAATGTCTTTTCCAATGTTGGGATGCTTTAACATTGTTCGAGACATTTTTCTTGAAACTTTCCTTTTCAAGATATGTCTAGCAGCAATCTGTTTGCTAATTTCCCTTTTGGCTTTCCTCCTTATGATGGCTCTCTGTTTTCTCACCAGTGCCTGTCCTTTAGGTGACAAAACCTCTTTAACATTTACCCAGTCTTCTGGGTCATCACTTTCTGAATCAGTAGCAATTTCGTCTGTATATGTAGATTCTTTCTGTTTGTAATGGTCCAAATACGCTTGGCGGCTTTGTTCAACAAGCCGGAGTTCCTCTTCTGTCAGGTTGGCCATGAGCAGGAATTCACTGAAGTCTGAAACAATCTGTTCGAATTGTAATTCTAACGAGCTAGCTTGCAACAGCTGCTCAAGTTCACCAACAAAGGCAATCCAGTTAAAATTATTTGCACGAAGAAGGTCAAGTAAATGATCCTGGCTTGGTGCTGGTTTGATCAGAACTGTTTCCTCTGAGAAACTGTTAGAAGCTCTGCCACAGCTATCATCTCCATCACTGTCTTCCCCACCATCATTATTCACCATGTATGAATGCAAAAAACTATCCTGAATATTGTTTGACATCTCAAGTTCATCATCACTATCCTCAGTCTCATCAGAGCTACTCTCACTTCCCTCACCCACACAGATCCCAAATGACTCCAGTGTTGCTCTCTCCTTCACTCGGGCAAGTTCCAACACAGTATTTCTGATTGTGATCGCATCCTTCAATGCACTGTTTACTTCTTTGGTAATGCTGCAAAAGTTAGAGACACCATAGTTCTTGCTTGCTTGGTTGCCACTGAAACCACTTGCCTGACAGGCAACAAACTGAATAAGTTTGCGATCTGTCTCAGTTGATGCCAATGAGCAAATTCCATGAAGTAAATCCCTTGACAGGTGAAGACTGGAGCTTTCACCAACTTTTAATTTCGCCATCCATTCCGAAAGCCGACAATAGTCAACATTTGGAACACATTCTGTTACATACAGTTTTTGAGAACCCGGCCCTTTCAATTGTAGGGAAACAACAGCAACAGGTAACTGCATCAAATGCCTCACTGCCTTCTCACTTGTATATGAAGTACTGGTAAAATGTTTTTGAAACAACGGTTTCAGTTCCACAAAACCCGCACTAAGAATGTCTTTTGCACAGGCTACCAATTTACAGCATTGCTCACAGTGTAGTTTGTGATATTGTCTGCAATGAAGCTCTCTAACTATAACAAACTCGGACAATGTTACATCATTGATAACAGATTTATACACACCGTCTTTGACTTTGTATTGATTCTTATCTGATACATTGCCAACTGCCCACTTGCGATATTTACGAGTCAGCAGGTCAGTGGATTGCTGTGAGCCTTTCCCCTGACCCTCTCTTCGCATAAAAAATACTCATCAGAAGTGTCTTGGTCATTTGTTTCCAGTACACTGATATCGGCATTTGGCATGATGCCATCCACAATGGGTTGATGATGAGGAACTTGTAATGACACTCCAACTGTTGTTTCCACCACCATATCTTCCCTTCCACTGACATCATCAACCATTTTGGTTTGAGCATCTGTGCTGGTGGACTTACACTGCATATATTCTTTGTTGATTACTTGCCCACTGTCATCCATGTCCTCCGGCTCATCCTGTATTTGTATTACACCTCCAGCCACATTTGCTTCCACTACAATCTTATCATCTGCACCAACAGCAACTGTTTTTCCGAGGCTTTCTCTTGAACCCTTTTGCTGCATCTTGAATAGATCCTGAATATTACCTGACTTTGATGCAGGAACCTTTGTTTTGGTGGCACATTTCTTTTGTGATTTTTCCTTGGATACTGACTTTGATTTGACTTTCAATGCTCTGTCTTCTTTCCTACGCAACTCAAACAATTCTAATTCCATTCTCGTTGTTTACGACGCATCCCAGTAATCTTCTCTAACATGGCAAGTGCCTGGTTATATTGCTGTGAGTTGCTGTATTTCACTCGTTGCATGTCTGCAAGAGACAGTTGTGTCTTCATATCTTCTAGGTCTTCCTGCAATTGTGATATTTTTTTAGACCTAAAGTCTGCATTGATCTTTGGTCGTTTCTCTACTGCCTGCTGATTTAGTGCTTGTGACCTTGATCGCTTCTTTTTGTATTGGTAACCATCATCATTTAGTTTCTGCACCGCTCTTTTGGTAAGCTCTTTCTTGTCAGTGATGCCAGTTTCCCGACAAATGATACGTGAGGCTTCATTTATTGCCTTGTGATAATTGTAAAGCTTGTCATCTGGTTTTAAGGTGTATATCCTGCTAATCTCTGTTAATTTCTCTTCATCAGAGGGATCTTGCAGTTTGTCAGAAACCTAGATGTACAACCCACTTATATAAATAGGAATCATTGACACTGACAAAACATTGACAGTGATAAAATGGAACAAAAACACACACTCATTATAGACACAACAACAAAAAAGGAAAACTAAAACTTTCATTCAATTTCAAATGGCAAATCAAATTTAAGTAATTCTGGTACAAACCACAAGAACATTGACAAATATATTTTTTGGAAGTATGCCAAATGTTCCATTTGCAAAACATGTTTACATGTTTACAATGTTTTGTATAGTCAGGTGCTGGATAGTCAGAGCCATGCCCCCAAGGTAAATATTTTCCACTAGGCAACAACACTGTTAAGGGATGGTTCATTATTTATCGGGGTGACCTGGGAAACTAGAATCAAACATCTCAATTTTGTTCAAAGCTGGTCCTGAAGTCTTAAGAATTTTTCAACACCTGTCAAAAATTCCTCACAATTTTCCAAGACCCAGTCTAGAAAGTAAAAATTTAATAACAACGAAAACAGACAGTTATAATTGCTTATATTTTTGTCTGAGCAGTGGGAATAAAAATAGATTTATAGAGTGAACGCACTACACGTTGCACGACAAAATTTTCTTTTCTAGTTTTTGTACATTTCATGTGAAAATAGTTTTAATCTATGCCCGCTCATGGACGACTTCGTTCTGTTATACAGTTGCTTTTTTAAATTCTTTTATACAGGACAATGTTTTGGTATTGATACAGGCAGCTTCAGAAGTAGAATTGACGAACAGGAATAGTGGATCGACAATTTACAGGGCTCAAAATAATTGCTTGCTAGTCGCTGGTCAAATGACCGGCTAAATAATATATAGTGAACTTTCAAGTCTTCAAACTATACATTTATTTGTACATTACTGAACTTTTTGAGGAGCTGTTATTAACCATATTTAAACATCAGACACGTGGCAACTTTTTGTTTTGCTTGCGCAGACCCTTTTGCGATATAATAATTCTTTGCAACTATTTTAATAGTTAAAAGAACGGTATTTTGTAGCATGATCGAACACTGTCTTATATATTGTATAGTAAGCGTAACCCGGTAAATGAAATAGTTAATGCAGGTATTAGTTTTTTGTTTCATTGACCGGCAATCTAAAAGTGTTTATTACTAAATAGCATGGAGTTTTCAGTGTCACAATAAATTTTATGCAAATATTCTTTGATATCAACATTCAACAGCGTACCACGCGATTGCAAAACAAATTACTTTAAGACCTTTAATTGTCTAGTGACCTTCCGGTTAATTCTTCAACACTGCTATTCTAGATAATACAATTGAATATTTTCTGTATCGTTGCTTTAAATTTTAATACTTATCATATAATTTCAGTCACTGACAAGTGTTTCAAATTGAAAACTCTGGCATTTGTAACTTGACCGTGTTTCATTTCATTTTTAAAATGTAGTGCGTACGCTTGCAGCTCGTGACCTGGTTCTTAAGAAAATATTTTTCAAAACCCATCATTTTAGTGACAAATATTTTTCAAAACCCGTCTTTTTCCAGCAAAAATTTTACAAAACCCGGTTGTTTTTTACCGACCCGGTCGTCCCGATAAATAATGAACCGTCCCTAAAGGGAATTTAAATTGTTTTAGTATTTACCAAATGAATTAATAGACAATGTAAGTGGAGCTTTATTTTCTTCAAAAAAGCAAAAACAAAATGCATTACACATAATATGTGTTCAAACAGTGTTTTTTTAAGGCCGGTATATATAATACAGGGGTAAATTGTAAGTGCCTTTCCCTCTTTGATGTCAATGTTGCAGTACCACCTTTCCCATGGTCAAGTTTATTTGATGAGAAAGTATTACTCCTGTACCACCTTTCACATATGATGTACAATATCATTACCAATTAAGCTTAAGAAAAAAAACTGTATAACTCAACTAAAATGCAGCTGTGGTCAGGTGGTTTTGTAATTTTTGTGCATGGTGTCTGTATTTTAAAGGCACAATTCAATTATTTATCATTATCTGATCCAGATAATTTATTGTCCCTATATTCTTATTTAACACTTTCTCAAGTTCTTACCTCTTTCAGTGTTGGTCCTGTACTCAGGTTTCCCCCCACGAATATGAGAGTCCCTTGAGCTTTCCCAGCATTACCAAAAGTTAAACTTTGTGTAGACTCAATAATTCCTGCATCACAGTAAAGAATGCCAGTTTTAAAGTAGGGCTGGAACAAACCGTTTTGCCTTTGAAGGTTTTCATCATACAAATTGTTGTTTTCATATTGTGAAATTTCTGTATTGTATTTATACAAAGATCGAGAGTTCAGTTACGCTGAAGGTCAACATTTGTTTTAAACTCCAGCCCTCTTTTACTGAACACTGTCTGTCTATGTGATGGTGGAAGTTAATAAGGCTGGAATTTTCACTGATAAGTAAAAGTTGAAAGTAAAGCATATATGTCTGTTTTCTGGCTCAAAAATTGCTGTTTCGATCTTGATTCATGCAAAACTACATATACATTAATTGGGTGATCACTATATGATATATTATATTTTTCCTGTACTATAAAGCCAAGCTAGATGTACAGTATACTAATACTAAGGTCTGTTTGTTAGCCTACGTGTAGATTTGTCTCAGCCCAAATACAAAACATAGATAATTATGTACAAAATAATATGGAATTACTCTTCAACATACAGATTTCATCACATTTTGGCTTCTACTTTATGAATTACTTACATATTATAGTGTAAATGATGTACAATGTAAATATTTATATTTACCTCTTGGGTTCTTTCTCTTTTGATCTTCCAAATAGATTTTTAAAAAAAACACCAAATGAATTCAAATAAAATAATATGGTTTGAAATTCTTCCAATATGGACCACTATCATGTCATATAAATAATCACCTAGAGATTATTTCTTAAAAACATTACTATGACCCATTCCATCACAGATTGTTTGTTTAGTACTAAATTCAATTTTATTTTCCAAAAGAAACCTGCACCCCTGCTAGTATTCCAAATACACGAGATGTAATTCTGGTTTAATATAAACTCAATCCATGCATCTTCACATATGCATATTATTTCTTAAATGACCAAGTTTCAATTGACCTACTGACTGTCTAGCATGTGTCACATTAATGAGAAAGCCAATCAAATATTACCTTTTGTGATGATGGCTCTTGTACTTTTTCTGTTAATGTTGCAATTTCTCTAGACCATTCCTCTGTTTGCCCAAGCATTAATAGTAAGGTGCCATTGTTCAGAGCACATAAGACATCGTCATCATCAATTATTGTCCCATCTTCCTCCAATGTAATTTGTACATCTGGGATCCCTTTCTCCCTAGCTACATAACGCAAGATGCATATTGTTATTTATTTAGCTCCAGAACCTGACAAAAATCTCATTCAGAACATAATTATAAATCACAAATGCCCAGATACTCTACAAGCATACGGTATGTATTTATTTAACAGATCAGATATGTACAGGTATTTTCAAATGAAACATCTATCACACCTTTTGCCTTCAAGTTTTCCATCGAGTCCACAACTACTCCAAATTTCTTCTTCCGACTATTGTCTGTGATTTTGAGAAATGGCATTTCTGCAATATGAACCTGTTGGAAGTTAAACAGAAAATGTATCTAGTAGTCACATTTTCTTAAAGTAACAATAATATAGCTAATTGTTTAACCTTTTATTAATATTTTAACCACTTTTTAGTGAACATTATGACAATTTAATATTTATTTGATACGTATATGAATGATATACTATTAAATGCAGCAGAAAACTAGCTAGCCCCTCAGGTGGTAGTATCTAAGGGGTTAGTGAATAGAAATTCCTGAGGTCGACCTGCAGATGTATTTATTTAACGGATCAGATGCCAAGATTTGAAATTCAAACTCCAATTACCTCTCACATATGCAACTACCGGTATTACAAAGTCACAGCATACACAAAAATCAGAGACCAGCCAGAGACCCATTTTATGGCAATGTAAGATTTCAAGATTCTACTCAAAATTCTCATACCCACATTTTCAGCACCAGTACATTTTTCAGAGTACCGTTCACTAATCTAACTGGTTTTCTTCAGGTATATTTCTTATACAGAAATTTTTTATTACCTTTCTAGGTTTTTCTAAATGTTTTTTTTTTCTTATTCAATTTAGTACATGTAGTTATGTATTAATGAGCACTGATGATTTTCTTTGAACGTGCAATTAAGAAATTATCATCAAAAAATCATCATTTTCAAATATTATTCTGAACCAACCAGTGCTACGCCGAGGGCAGGGGTTGGCAAGGGGTGGGGATTTGACATTTTACTGAACATTTTTGTCAAAAGCCACTCCCTCGGGACAGAAGATTTGGTCAAAACTGATCAAAAGTGACATACATTTACTATATTTTAACCATTGTATCTCTAGTTTATTTGTGTCAAAAGCCACTCCCATGGGCTGGCAGAGGCTGTCAAATTGAAATCCCCACTCCTTCCCCGCACCCTGCCCCCCCAGACATAATATTGATAGGTGCATTATCTTGGTACAATATACATGTAGTTTTACATTCCTCCTTTCATATGTGGAATAAATCATAATGTCCGTTTTAAATACATGTGTTCAATTGAAGTACAAATGTTAAATTCCAAGCACGTGGTTGAAATTTAAATGACCAAAAGGTTCACAAAGACCGGCCTACGAGTTTGGCACATTATGATTATGTTTCACTCACTACTGACTACTCACTAGCGTCTAGTGGAGTAGTGGTCACATTTGATCAAAATATATTAAATATGCCGCAGCACACAAACATAAACATGTATTAATTCATATTTTATAGACAAAGATAAAACAAAGAAACAAAGACCGAACAGTATTCAGTAAATATTTTCTAATTTTCTGCGGCGCGACCGGCCACACTCCTCGATAAAATCGCACGTGGCATGGCTCAATACTGTGGTCAATTTGCACAGATTTATCGAGTTTTGACAAGCCCCACAATGCATAAATAACATGGCGAAACAACATTTCTACTGCCTCCATCTTCTATTATTTAATAAATAGTTTGTTCATACAAGAACATCCAAACAATAGTGGGTTTGATACAAGTTTTACAACGCCACAAAATTACACGGTCGCAACTGACGAGTTGAAAACGCTCCCCAAAAAATTTGGTTTAAATAATAGAAATACACTGCAAATCGTATCATCCTTGTTTGTTAGAATATTCTCTGCTGTTTAACTCGCTTTTCACAGTTGGATGGTTTATTATACTTGCAGATTTAAACGATATAATAGTAGAAAATTATCATACTCACCCAAGCACAAAACAGACTCACAGCGATCCAGCTACGATCCAGTACATGCGTATGTGACTCGTTACCAGTTCTCTCTAAAAAGGCTTCCACTCGGTCAGAAGCAAATGCCCCGGTCGATGCCCGGGTGTTTTTTACTGCTGGAACAAAAGCTGTCAAAAGCCCCGCCCCCATGGCCCTTTTTTCTCTCAAATCACGAGCAAATGCCCCGCTATGTCCCGGGAGGGGGGGTGCGGGGGTTTATATTGACTGGTGCATAACGTCGTGTCATCGATATTGGTCTTTTTTTGTCAAGTGCATTACATGGCTAATTTCTATAAACTAAACTTTTATTTTTTTAGTTATAGAGGCCCAAACTCGACCCATATATTTACTGTAATTTAATGCACATTTGTCCCCCAATCAAGATGGCGCCGGAAACCGTGAAAGGATCTCGGCAGGCTTTTACTTCCTAACTGTCTGTTAAGGTGTCTCGATCAAAATTACAGACAATCTTGGCGAAGTTTTATAAATGCCGCTAACTTTGTGAAAAGTTACTCGATTTGAATGAATTTTTCGCAAATAATACACTATTTATTTAGGAATATGATGAAGTTATCTGATTTAACAATTAATATCCAAACTAGGATACTATGTTGTCGATCTAGATGATAGTGTAGGAACTGGTACTCATTGGGTTGTGATGATAATTGAGAGAAACAAAATCAAATACTTTGATAGCTTTGGAATTAGATGCCCACAAGAAGTCGTCAAACTATCAGACAAACTAGGATACGATCTAACTTACAACACAACACAATACCAAAACATGGAAAGTGTTTTATGCGGTTACTTTTGTTTGTACGTAATGAATGAGATGTTTTGTGGTAAGACGTTTTATGGAGCACTAAAACCACTTGCTCAAAACAATACTTATGAAAACGAACTATTCATATCGTTGTATTTCAAGAATATCTAAACGATTCATATGGGATACGTAAATGGTATAACGACAAATACCGGCGCAATAGGAGAACAACGAGGTCCTGCTGGTCCTTTTGCCCTAAAGGAGACAAAGGACAAAAAGGTGACAAGGGATCACAAGGTCCTAAAGGAGACAAAGACGATAAAGGTGACAGTGGACCCCAAGGTCCCAAAGGAGACAAAGGTGATAAAGGCAATGGCGTTTCTAGAGGAGACAAAGGTGAACGAGGCCCTGTTGGTCCACAAGAGCCTAAAGGAGATGGTAGAATTGGCAACATTACAGAAAACTTGGATATGAAAGAATACACAATAACTAATACGATTAATCCGACTAACTTCGACGACGTATCAACTAAAGAATATGTCGATTACCACAGTGTCGAACATACAGCGAATTCTATCAAGAATCTATCATCAGATTTCACTTTACCTAGTACTTTGGAACTGGTAGCTAACAACGACTTAGCAAGTCATCACAGCCAACCTCCATCAATAATCATCAAAAAGAAGGACAACGTATCAGCGACTATGTCGTGTAACGTTGGAAAACTACAATGAAAATGCCATATACATTTAGAATAGAAGTCATAACTGCTAGCAAACCAAGCATAGCAGGTAGAAGAGACGAAAGATTGAAAGTAGAACAATTAGGAAATCACTTTACAAAGGAAGACTTTACAACAAACATAGTAGTTCGCGATTTGGTTTTGACATCTACTACAGATTTTACGATTCTATGTTGTTACTAGGTCCATCACTACCATTGGATGGAAGCACATCAATGAATGGTAACATCGATATGGCTAGTAATAGTATAGAAAACTTGAAAGTACCAACCAACGACAAGAGTGCAACAAACAAAACGTACAGGTCGTTTGTTCCAATAACCTTTTTTCATACATAAAGTCCGATAATTTCACAGCTGCACATTGTACTCTAAAATTTCCACAAAAATGATTTCTTCAAACAATTTCATGCCAGCAATTATATTTGAATGAAATCGACAACATCTGGTAACTCTTTTATAGACATAGATCTTGGAAAGCTTCTACTTCCAAGCTATAGTCTTCGAATAGATCTAATAAGCAAAACAAGCACTAACACTGAACTAAGTTGGAAAAACAACATTCAAAACTACAGAATATGATATCGTGGGTTGGATGGAAAGTATAATAATAAAATTCCGACTATAACGACTGAAGACATAATTTGTAAAGTGAGAATGAAGCTTGGGATAGTCGATGATCAACATATGGATTAGCAAAAGAATGCATACCCCCATCGTACGTGGTTGATTGGGATCATGCAATAACCAAACCAGCGAACTTTAAGGGAACCTCGGCTGAAAAACACTTTTACTCTTAAATAAAACTTTAGTATTGCCTTAGTTCAGATTGGCAGTTTAA
>JAOBYG010472167.1:0-15511 GCA_025403545.1 Epizoanthus stellaris
CCAGTCTCCTCGCGGAAAAACGTAGCTTTTAAAACCGATTTTTGGCATATTCTGTACATTATCTCGCAAAAGAGCATGGGGACCCCATAATTTCTTTAGCTCTATTTCATTGGCATCCAACTAAGTCTACATAGAGAAAAAATGAACTATTTCTTAGTTTTGGAAAAATGTTAAAAATAAAAAAAGATATTTGCAATAACTGTATTGTTTTCTTGGGTTTGGTAACCGCAGCAACAACTTTTATATGAAAAATACATTAGTATAGCACATTTTTGCCAAACATCTCAAAAAATGCTTTGTCTAAATCCAGAACTGTTTATTCTGTTACTTTTTTTTGTTTTTTATGTTTTTAAATTTTATTTTGGTATTGCAAATGATGCAAGTACAATTTAAACATTTGCATTCCATTGACATGGGGCCGGGGCATGGGGTCCCCCTTTTTTATTTAATTTTTAATTTGGAGTTCACTCAAATGGGTGAAGTTAGAAAAAAATGTAAGTTCATGTTCTATTTCAATGGAATGACCTTAAATGCGAGATTACAGATATTGTCTGTTTTCGATATTTTCAGTGAACTGCGGCTTCCAGTTTCGTTGTCAAAAAAATTGAGGAACTGGCGGAAGCAAAATTTCGGTAACTTTTTGCCATTTTCGACGCTCCTTTGTGTATATTAGCGCCCAGTCTCTCATTTGGCGTACACTCTTTTTTTTAATATAAGAACCTCTTTTATAAGAACTTTGAGGCTGAGAAAGATCAAACTTTTAAGAACATGCTAAGGACATATCCAAAGCTGGAATTTGGTTACGAACATTGTTTTCCATTTGCGGTTCGGAAAAGAGAGATACAACGGGAAAATAATTTTTAGACTTAAAAGTTCTTCTAATGGACTAGACACTGCTTTCTAGTTATTAGTCTCTTTTTCTATTCCCAACAGAACAATACTGAAAAATGTATCTTAAAATTCAACTTCAAAACAACATTGTTAGCCGCGAAAGGAGTTTGCCCTTCATTCGCATTAATTAATTAATTAGCGTTAATTTAATAGGGCGTTAATTTGGTGGAGCGGTAATTTCCTATAATAAAGTAATCCACAAAATAACTTTAGTAAAAGGCTGCTTGCACCATTCTCTCCCTTTTTCTTTTTTGTAACAGGGTTCGTACTACTGCTGGAATTCCAGGAAAACAGGACAAGCTTTGGCATAACCACTCCACCACCCCGCGAAGTAAACCAGAAGGCCCGGCACGCGCAAAAAGTCATGTCCCCTGTGTAAGCAGGCAGGTCATGTTCACCAGCACTTCCTCAGCGAATGTAAGTATCTTCCGGATCAGGACCACGCGATACATGGCGAAGGCTAGACAGATAGCCTCTACTTTCCAGACGGAACACGACACTGATGACGAGACCCTTGTCGATAACAGCCCAGACCCCACACCAGACCAACCAATATTAACATATCGCATGGTCCAGGAACGTTAGTCCCCGTACTTTTTCATCTCCATCATCACACTCACATCACTATCGACAGTGGTTCTACGTGCAACATGATTCGTTTATCTATTGTCCATATACTAGGCGCGGACATTAACGATAGTCCGCAATCTGCACGCCAAGTTGATGGGCACTCCCCCTTAGAGGTCATTGGCGAAACACGCATAACATTCACCCGAGACAGACAGACAGTTCCACTTTGAGGGCCTAGTAGTCGAAAACCTCGACGTTGAGATCCTTGCTGGAACCCTTTTTATGGAAGCCAACGATATAGCCATTAGACCGGCACGTCGCCATGTCATCATTGGAATACATGGCTCCATCAATAACCAGCCAAGTGACAAAACCATTAGACGCGCTGTAGTATTACAAGACCCACCAACTTCCACCACCATCTGGCCAGGAGAATTCATAGAGCTAGAATTTCCCTACGACTTACCCACCATAGGGCAGAATGGCTGGACATTTGACGTCACGCCTAAGCTTTGCATTATATTTGCATACCATTTACCGACCTGTGCCCTTCTCGTTTATAAGCAAAATGGCGGTAAATTCGAAAATTCGAGCTTTTGCATACATATATTTAGGCCATTAAATACCAACTAACTATCCTTCAATATATATGACTTGTAGCCCCATGTACTCCAACTTGGAAGGCATCTGCCGAGCCTAGTACAGCCCAATTTTTCTCCCACTAAAGCTGGTTTTCAGTCAACTTTTGTATGGAAAAGTCAGTCTTTTCAGCTCAAGTCCTAATTAAACTTGCTCGTATCGCTTCTTCTTCTTCCGAGGTCGTAGCGCTCCCTCTCTTCGAGGCTTATGCGCTCGGATCAGCGGCAGTAGTCATTAGGGCTTTAGCACACAGATGCCCATCCTGAAGGAATCGAGAGAGGTAGCTGCAACAATTTCAGCGGGCAAATTGTTCCATTGTTTAATAATCCTAGGGACAAAACTATACTGGATATACATTTTATTCTCATAGGGCAGAAGGTAGGACTTGGGGTGGAGGTGTCTTGTGTATCTTGTAACTGGGGTGAGTTCATCAGAGGGAGCTACTACAACGAGGCCGTTTATGATGTTATAGAACATAACGAGTCTGTTGTCTGCTCTGTGCTGCTGGAGACTGCGCCAGCCAAGCTCATCTATCGTGGCGGTTACACTGGCCTCACGGTTGTAATTATTGCACACGTAGCGAGCTGCTCTCCTCTGCACCATCTCAATTTTATCTTGATTTGCATGTGCAAATGGATCCCAGACAACAGCAGCGTATTCAACTTGCGGTCGGACGAAAGTCTTGTATGCATTCGCCTTAACATGTTTCTGGGAAATTTGCAGATTGCGTCTAAGAAAGCTCATAGACGAGTTGGCTTTCTTAACTGTATTACTGATGTGTTCATTCCAGGATAACTTGTTGTGGATGTGAACACCCAAATATTTTACTGTATCTCCCTGGTCAAGGGTCTGGCCACGTAAGCTATAGTTGTGGATGAAGGGCGTCCTGTTCCGGATCACTCGCACGCAATGGCATGCACTTTTCAGGGTGGAACAACATCTGCCACCTGTTCTGCCACTCCTGTAGGTGTTTAAGGTCACACTGCAGCATTTCAGCATCAAGGTCATTAGTTACGGTCTTATTAACAATTGTATCGTCGGCAAAGACTCGAACTCGAAACTGTAGACCATTGGGGAGGTCATTAATATACATGCACTAGGAAAAGTATTGGCCCGATGACTGAGCCTTGAGGGACCCCACTAGTTACCAGTTCCCATGGCGATGTCTCTCCTTCATACACAACCCTCTGCTGTCGTTGGGAAGGAAACTCTCTATCCATTTATTTATTAACGAAGCTGTTAATTCCATATCTTCTAAGTTTCTGTATCAACTTATTATGGGGGACCTTATCGAAGGCCGTGGCAGAGTCCATTAGTGAAGTATTGCCAGGCAACCGCCCCCGTGGGATCACCACCTTATCGTGGTGGGGAGGTTTGTGTGTCTTGAAGACCCCAAGAGCTATGGTGGCTGGAGTTTCGTACTCCTGGTAGGGCCACCCATGCCAGACAGGTCGAAGGGTAGAGACCAGACGAAGTGTGATCCCCTGGTCCTCCAGGTTGGGGATTGAGCAGAGGGCTAACCATTCACTCTCATAAAAATACACTTGGTTACGGAAACACGAGCAAAGATTTCAACCTTTCTGGAAGATGGAAGTGGGACTCAATCAGACAGTGGGTCACCAGTGAATGGTATAATGAGAGGTGTTAGTCAAACCCAACTGGGAGCTCGCATCAGGAAGGAGACCCTAATCCACCCTAAGAAACGGATCAAGGTTGCCTGTTGGAATGTAAGAACCATGTATGCACCTGGAAAGACGCAAAAGATAGTCAGAGAGATGAACAGCCATAAAATTGATGTTTTCTAAAGGCATTAGTGATTGTAGATGGACTGGATCAGTCAAGATGAAACTAAGTGGCAGAGAGACTGTATTATACTCGGGTACGGAGAAGACGCACGAGAAAGGAGTGGCCATTATTATCGCAAGAAAGCACGAGCAGACATTATTAGAATGGGTACCAGTAAATGAAAGAATCATAATGGCTAGGTTTTACTCAAAGCACATTAAACTTACTGTTATTCAATGTTATGCTCCAACAAACGAAGCAAATGAAGAGGAGAAAGACGTGTTCTACCAAGCACTCAATGATACAACATCAAAGGTACCAAACCATGACATGGTCGTGGTGCTAGGTGACATGAACGCCAAGATTGGAAGAGAGAACAAAGACGTTCAAGAAATAATGGGTAGAGAAGGATGTGGAGAAAAGAATGAAAATGGCGAACTATTTCTGGAATACTGTCATACCAATAATCCTGCTATTGGAGGGAGTTTGTTCCCTCATAAGGAGATACATAAGATTACGTGGATTTCGCCAGATGGATGTACGAAGAACCAAATAGACCACATTACAATCGACAGACGTTTCAGAAGATCGTTATTGGATGTGAGAGTATACAGAAGTGCAGATATCGGAAGTGATCATGAACTGGTAGTAGCCAAAATCAAATTAAAACTATGCAAGATAAGACGCGGTAAAACAGAAGGTCGTAGATACGAAGTTAATAAGCTGAAGACACCAAAGATTGCACAGACATTCCGGTTAGAGCTGAGAAACAGATTCCAAATATTATCTGATCATGACGATGTAGAAGGAACATGGCAAGAGTTGAAGACCGCAATATCTGAAACGAGTGAGAAAGTCCTGGTTTCAAGAGCAAAAAGATGACTAATTGGATATCTGAAGAGAGCTGGACAAAGATCAAAGAGCGAAAAGAAACGAAGAACAAGGTCAATAGTGCAAAGTCGGAACGTTTGAAAGAAGCATGGATGAAAGAATATAGAGCAAAAGATAAGGAAGTCAAATATAGTTTGAGAACGGACAAGAGAAACCATGTAGATAACATCGCCAAAGAAGCAGAAGCAGCTAACAGAGGAGAACAAGGCACATTATATGATTTGTCAAAGAAAATGACAAATAGCTACACGAGGAAGGATGTGCCCGTGAAGTCCAAAGATGGAAACAAAATAACCACTGAATCAGACCAAATGGAAAGATGGAAAGAGCATTTTGAAGAAGTGTTGAACATGGAAGGACCAGCTGAAGCAGTAGAGCAAATTCAAACAGAAGAACTAGATATTAACACTGAACCACCATCGATAAATGAGATTACTAAAAGTATCAAGAGGCTAAAAAATGGGAAAGCACCAGGATGTGATGATATTCAAGCTGAAGTTCTCAAAGTAGAAGTTGAAGCAATATCTGCATACTGCATCTTCAACAAGATTTGGACGGAAGAAGAAATACCAAGCGACTGGAAAAAAGGAATCATAGTAAAGTTACCAAAGAAAGGAAACTTAGCTTCTTGTGAATATTGGAGAGGAATAACATTGCTTTCAGTCCCAGGTAAAGTTTTCTGCAGAATCATCATTGACAAGATAAAACAAGAAGTAGATCGGAAACTCAGGAAAGAGCAAGCAGGATATAGAACCGAAAGAAGCAGTATAAACCAGATATTCATAATTCGAAACATCATTGAACAGTGTATAGAATGGAACAGCCTATTACTCATCAACTTCAGAAAAGCTTTTGACAGTGTCCATCGTGAAAGCCTTTGGAAAGTCATGGCAAAGTATGGAATTCCCAAGAAGATAATCGCTCTGGTGAAACCGTTCTATACTAACTTCACCTGTTCGGTAGAGCATGAAGGAAACGATCCGATTGGTTTAGCATACAGTCTGGAGTAAGGCAAGGTTGCGTAATGTCTGGTTTTCTATTCTTGCTAGTGGTTGACTGGACGATGAGAAAAGTCACACAAAGGAAACGTGGAATAAATTGGGGCAGGTTCCAAGCCCTGGAGGACTTAGACTTTGCAGATGATCTAGCACTCCTCTCTGCAACCAGCAAGCAAATGCAGAGGAAAACAGATGAAAAGTTACAGTGACGGCAAAATCAAGGTTAACAGTAAGCAAGCCAAAAACGAAAGTAATGCGTGTGAAAAGTGGTAGTGACCAAGAGACAATCACTGTAGGAGATGACGAAATAGACGATGTTAACAGGTTCACATATCTGGGGTCAGAAATTGACAATGAAGAAAGCTCAACAGCCGATATCAACAGTCGTATTGGGAAAGTGCGATCTACATTTAATAAGCTGAGGAAAATCTGGGCATCAAACCAGTACAGTAGAAAGACCAAAGCAATGTGTTATCAGTCTTGATGTATGGAGCAGATTGTTGGAATGTTGGAATCAACAAGAAGGATGAAGGCAAGATCAATGCATTCCACAACAGATGTTTGAGGAGGATAATGAAGATATTCTGGCCCAATGTCATAACCAACGTGGATCTTCATAAAGCTACTGAAATGACAACAATATTTTGAGGAGAAAGGCAACCGACGACACTCGAGTAGCACTTACTTGGACACCACCAGGGCGACGGCACCGATGAAGACCAAAGGAGACTTGGCGGAGAATGATGGAGAAGGAACGTAACGATTTCGGTTGGAGGAGTTGGGGACAAGCTTCACAATTTGCGAGGAACAGAACAGAATGGCGAAACTTTGTTAGTGCCCTATGCAGCACAATGGCGCAGACAGGAAGATGGTGATGATAATTGCGCATAATTTCGGACTGTGTTCAATTATTTGCTAAACTGTTGACGAGTTTTCTGTTTTAGAAAGTGTTACAAAATGTAATTGAACCCTGTAACTAAGACGCCATTGCCCTTCAAAATCGTTTTAATGTGTCTTAAATTGAAAACGTTTTTAGAAAGGAAAGCTTTTGGAACCCCCTAAAGTTCGATCCTTCAACAGTGATCTTCTCAAAGACGTCAGATATACTTGCTTGCAAGGTTTTTGCTTTACAGTATCGCGTATAGTAACTTATATTCATGATTTTCGGGCTCTTAGGTTAGACCATTCCTTTCCTTCTTGCTCAGTCTCCCATTGATTAAACGTACGAGGTTAAGTCGCGTTCTGTGCTCTTACTTTTTAAAGTAAAAAAAGGACGTTTTTTTTAAAAAAAAAAATTTTTAAATAATGTTTTTATTAGTTTAAAAACTAATTCTGTGGAGCCGCTACATTTGCCAACCAGCATTTACGTGTTCTAGATTTATTTTTCTATTTGTAAACTTACGAGGTAGATGTAGTTTTATTAGAGCCTATGATATACCACTGGGCGCCCATTTACATTTATGCAAATTAGCAATTAGAAAATTGTCAAATTGAGCATTTCCCCCGCTTAGATTTTTCTAGATAGTTGATATGTTGTTCAAAGATATTTGGTCGGCTAGGTACTGCAAACAGACCTTGTGTTGCAATTCGGCCAAGATCTAACCCATATTGACTGGACTACTCCTTCGTAAACTTTTTAGCAAGCGATGTGCGATCGGAAATATAATTGTCGAATTTATTTCTGGAACAACCATGTAACCATATCTTGAGCAACAGGTTGGAATTTTTGTCTTTATGTTTGTTCTAAAATTTCCTTTGTCATATTTTGCCCTAATATTGCAGATCAATGATACATTTTAATTGAATTAAGTCTACTTTCTAATGTTAACTGAAATTCCAAGATTGCGACCACCAAGAAAATCTAGCTGACGGTATTGTGGCGCCATAGTAAAGTTAAACACGGTTATTTTATTAGGCAGTTATAAATAAGAAGATATGGCGGTAGACATGGAATCATATTCCATAATATAAACTGCATATTTTATCTTAACTTCCTACACTGTCACTAACAGGGTGTCACCAGTGAAATTCTGATCGACCAGTACATATCGGTGTATACGGCAAACGAGCTCGGCGAGAACTTTTATTTTGCCTGCTTATTTCTTAAACCTATCGACCTAAATAGAACCTTTCGCGCGCGCTCTTCACTAATAGGCTTCCTATCTCTAACGCCAACCACTACCTTTATTGTAACTTCTGTATTTTAAGCCGGCCTCACATGCTGCGTTTTGTTTGCACAATATACACAACTTTCTTTGATCCGTTGTCTTACAAATTTCTATTGCAATTAACTCAATTAAAATGACAATGTATCGTAGAAAATTGTGCGATGTTGTGCAGCAAAAACGCAGTGTGTGAGGCCAGCATTAGACTCGCTGTATAACTATTGCATTGGTGAACAAAAAGTAATCAAACAAACGCAGCTTATATAGGGATAGATGTAAGGTTATAGGCGTATTTTCTTTACAAACTACAGAGTATCTGATGCACTGGATCGGTTGGAGTTAAGAGATGATGAGTTGACGGTGCTAGAGCAAATCGGTGAAGGTGCATTTGGCACGGTGTACAGGGGCATGGTTACACTAGGTTCGGCGCGGGAAAGAAACATTCCCATTCCTCGCGCCAAAAGAGGTCAACCACCCCCTGACGGGGTTATTGTCGCCGTAAAGATGCTGAAAGGTAAATTGAAATTGTATTAGGTAGCACTGCTAATTTCCTAGTATTATCCTTTGAACGCGATAATTTTTGTATAGTTGATTTGAGATAGGAAAGATAGCTTTCATGTATTGTAGTGTGTGTTAAATATAAACGTGATGTTAAAGAGCATACTAATTTAGAAAATGTTTGGACGAATTCAGACTCAATGATATTGACAACGCAGCTAACAAGTATTGTATAAATATTAAAATTTGTACTATAAATCATAGAAATAATTGTATCGGTCACAACAATTATTTATCTCGGATAAAAGCTCTAGTTATACGTTGTACTACAATTTTATGCTTAAGGTGGTTGGTTTGTCTAATCAGGTTTACTTTCGAAAGTTTATTTCTCAAAACGTACTGTATTTAATGGAATAAAAGCTAATCAGCCAAAGAAAGGAAACACTAAGGTTTCAGAAAATCGTGATAAAGGAGTAAAATGTGACACCGCTGGTATACCTTTCATTTTAGACTGCGAGCTCATAAAAACACTTTGCGAGCACCTTACATCTTGAGATTTAATCTAAAATGAGCTATTGCAACAGTAATTTACTCTTAGCCTAAAAGTCTAAAAATGTGTCGGAGCACGGAGCTGAAGCTCTTTTCTTTACCAAGAAATCAACTGTTCAAAATTCCAAAACGTACCTTCACTAGGCGTTGAATTTTGAACAGACCAACAATCTTAAATCCTGTCTTTGATGGACAGTGTTTGCAGGTGACGATATGAAGGAAGAATTTAAAGATGAAATGAAAATGATGACAAGATTGGGCCAACACAAAAATCTTGTGAGCATTCTAGCTTGCCGTACCCTATCGGAGCCATTTCTTTTGGTGCTTGAGTTTGTTCCCAATGGAGATCTCCTCAGCTACCTCAGGACCTACAGAATGCAGGTAAAAGAGTAACTGGATTGAAACATTTCGAGCAGAGAAATTGTTTTCCTTAACAGAGCTTTTCAAGTATTCATATATGTATAGGATCGATCTATTAACCCTCGGACTACCAACCCTTTTTACACAACATAAATACCAAGGGGGGAGGGGGCATTTGGACAACTGACAAATTATTTTCAAAAAGGTTTAAAGATTTGTTTTGGAATTTAGCACAAAGCGATTTTTAAGACAAACTGGACAAGCCAAATGACTTTGAAATACCTCTAAAATGTATATAAGGACAGGCAACAGTTGGTAAAAAACTGTTCGAGAAATAAAAAAAGACTGCATGGAGAGATCATTTTTGGTACAAATTCACCAAACTGAGTAGACTAAATAACTTGAAAATAAGGTCAGAAAATGTCTTCTTGATACGAGAACAGTTGCTAAAAAGGTTTGTGAGGAAATATCACTTTTTCAGAAAAGTTATAGAAACTGCAAAAACAAGCCATTTTTGAAAGCATTGAAGAAAGGTTTCAACTTTAGGATTATTTATAGAAATGGAATAGGCCCGACAACTTCAAAATGACTTCAGAAATGTTTTTTTAAATCAAATAATAGTTGCTAAGAAATTTGTGATGAACTTTAATAATTTTACGAGGAAAATTTAAAAATATATATTGGGGGGATCATTTCCTCAACCTACCACCCCCACCATCACACCTCCACCCCTCTTGGGAGTTCGTGGGTAAAGGAGAAACACTCAGCGTAGTTATGGCATGGTTCCAGAATAAAATAGCACAGAAATGCTTATTATTGTATACCTCATTCTATTTTTATCTAAACTTAACCAAACTTGGCCACATTGTCAAAATTCTTCATTTGTACATTTGATGATATGGTTGTCATGGTAACTCAATGACGTCATAACATGGCGGCCATATTGGATTTTTGTCTTCAAGTGGACTGAGTGACCAATTAGACATTGAAATATTAAACTTTAAGTTTATATTAAAATTGCAAACATCAATTTCTAACTATATCTAATTGGAAAGGTGGGAAAATATTAGTTGTAAATGCCTTTTTAAAAAAATATAACAATAAAAAAATTCATCTGAAAAAAAAATCCGTTTTAAAATTGTTTTTCAAACTATCCAATTAGTTTGATCATTTTGATGACTACTGCGATCTATTTGGGCCATTGTTTCCCAACATTTTAATGTCTGTCCTCTCACTTAATATGGTTACAATTTTTTACCTAATATGGCCGCCATTCTGTCACGTGACCTTGTTACTAAGGTAACATGCATCTAAAAGGCTCATGTTAACATTGTCTTTAACTTGTCCACGCTGGAGGGACATAGCAATATAACTCGACGAGTTACCAAAAAGGCTGATTTCGAGCCAAGAGCCTTAATAGCGCTGATTACACCAAAACACAAACACAAACAATACTCAGGTCCGGTCCACACGGATACGTTTTCATTTGAAAACACAAAAACATTTTTTGCGTTTTTATATCCCGTCCATACGACAACGATGTCAAATTTCACCGAAAATAAAACTTTTCAAAAACGGGTTCGAAAGTATAATTCTTAAACGCAGTTATATCCTCTCTATGTGAAAACGCAAACTTTTGAAAACGCTGCTATAGAACTGGTGAAATTGACATAGTAGCCGTGTGGACGAGGAAAACGCAAAAATGAAATTGCGATGCCCACCCTCACGGATGCGTTTTTGAAAAGCTGCATTTTCAAATAAATCCGTATCCGTGTGGACACGAAACAGACACGAAAAACAGAAATACCAATTAATTACTAAGCATAGAGGGCACTCAGACCAAGTCTTGCATATGTCACAGAATAAGGCGATTCCCAGCGGAACGTGTCTCTTACAGATGGGTCTGTTCCCATGATAATTATTCGAGATCTACATTCAGATCTCATTTGGAGCTCACGCTATTTTTAGTAGCGACGTGATTGGTCTATTTACCATATATTATATTGAACTGGAGAATGAATGGCGCTTAATTTATTCGCTAAATATATTTTATCTAGTTATCATGGGATACGGGATAACCTTCCCTTAGGAACTATCTTATCTATTATAAGTTCATTATACAAGGAAAACAGAACTTACAAGTGAGAACCTTTTCCAAAACAATGGGATCGAATCTGATTTACACACATAAAATAGTACACATTCAATAGTAACAATGCGAGCAATATTTGTGATGATCTATTTTCACAGGATATAATAATATATATTGTAATAATATATGAATGCTAATGTGATATATAAAGCTTAAATAATACTGTAATACCCTACCCTACCAAAATATGAAAATTAACCAACGCGTACGAACAGGTGTTAAGTGTACATTAATGTGAATTATACTCATTTGTAACATTCATGTAAAAGGGTGCAGAATCTTTACGGTAAAAATATAACGATCCCTATGTTGATATTTCAGATAATCGCAGCTTACGTCTCGAATGATGCAAATGTAGATCCCGATGAACCTATCTACGCCAACAGGATCCAAGCTGATAGTAATGGCGACGAGGAAGGGGCAACTGGTCCTAGCCGATCTGTGCGCACGGCAGATGTTAAAGAAATTAGAAGCGAGGCATCCTTACGAGAGATCGTGAAAAGTGAAGACGCAGCCAGCTTCAAGTCTAAAGAGCAATGTATTGATGGTGATTCTGAAAATGCATTCGGACCTAGTCGATCTAGGAACGTAGTGCATGATAAAGAAAGTAGCAGGAGAGCATCCTTGCAAGAGATGGCCCTGAATCCGCTGCGATTGCGTTCGGTGAACAAACAAGACCCATTCCTCTTCAAATCTGATGGCCATCTTCACAAAGGCACTGACGAATGCGCAGCGGGGCATATTCGATCCATGCAAATGGCAGATGATAAAGAAAATAGAAGGGGCGTATCCTTAGAAGAGATCGCCCGGGAACAGATTCGATTGCCTTTCGTGAAAAGTGAAGTTGCAGCCAGCTTCAAATCTGAAGTGCAACGTATTGATGGTGATTCTGAAAGTACAATGAAGCCTAGTCGATCTAGGAACTTGGCGGATGATAAAGAAAAAAACAAGAAAGATATATCTCTTAAGCTGCTACCATTGCCTTCTGTGAAAAGAGAAAACGCAGTAAGCTTCAGATCTGAAGGGCATCGCATTGATGATGATTCTGAAGGTGCAGCTGGGATTCGTAGATCTAGGAACGTGGTGGATGATAAAGAAAACAGCATGAGAGCATCCTTAGAAGAGATCGCCCTGAAGCCACTGCGATTGCAATCCGTGAAGAAGGAAGATTTTGTTAACCTTAAATCTGAAGCATATCTTAATGAAGGCATCGAGGAAGGCGCAGCCAGGCCTGTTCTTTCCGAACAATGCGGAGATGTCGGAGAAGAAGAAGAGCAAGTCCCCTTAGAAGAGATCGCCCTAATGCCAGTTTCATTGTCTTCCGTGAGGATAGAAGACGATGCAGCTGGAGCATCTCTTGAACACGCTGCAAGTCACTCAGCTAATATCGACCTACAAGATAATGCTGATGAGAATGACGATGATGAAAGTATCCCAACGTTTACTGAACATGATTTTATGAAGATTGCCTATCAGATTTCAAATGGCATGGTAAGAATTATTTCGTTATTATATTTGATATGCCCGTATACTTCTGAAGTTATTTTGTGGGTCAGAATTACTGATCGTGAATTACTGATCGTGAATTAAAAGTTCGTGCTCTTTATGGAAGTGATTTGAATGTGATTTCAGGATCAATACCAATCACTAAAATTGTCTCTAAGACACAGATACGTGACTTCTGATAATGTAGATGAGAGAAAAGAAACAATAATTGTATCACTTCCGCGGATTCCATACCATGTTATGGAACGGAGCCTTATTTCCACAAAAGTCTTATCAATGTCTTTGAATTTCTAAATTAGCAGATGTGGTACGCATGTACGGATTATCAGCTTAGGCTACAGGTGCTTGAAGAACAATAATTGGAACTTGCCACCTACAATCATTCCCGTATACCAATATATAAAACAGTAAACTGTAAAAATGTTATTTCGTCATATGAAAATTTCCCATGATTGATAATCGCTAATTTCTAGTTCTTAGTTGCAAAATGGTCTTTAGAATGTAAATGTGAAAACACATTTAAAATGATAACCCAAATTGAGTCTGTAAACGTAACTAAGAGATGTTAGTAATCTCTTGAATTCGATATGAATATCTATTACTCAATCAAGTGAATTGTGGTTTCTTTAATGTCAATGTATCTATAAAACTTGTTGATAATCGTTCATGTTTGATGTTTTCCGCATAGTAAAATAGATTATCTAACTGTAATCAACTAATCAGAATTCCTAAACTATACCAAAATATGCTGAACTTGAAAGTCCGTATCGACAGAACGATTTAATGTATCAACCTGCAATTGGAAATTTAACCCTACTTGGATAGAGGTTGGGTGAAGAATGTTCTTCCTCGCGATATTACTATGGAATGTTAAAACTATCACCAGAACAACTTTATCATTTCTCCTAAAATGTATCTGCGAGCAATTCAGTGTCAGTGACAATTTTAACATTATTGCCCACTCTGTTGCCGCTGTAATCATATTATGAGTGACAATATTCATAAATGAAAACTCCAAATATTTAATATTATAACTTCCTTGTTTGTTTGCTCATAATTTCTCGTTTTCGTTAACTAAAACTCATTTTGGTGATATTACGACGTCATAAAAATAACTAAAGATGGTCGCCGCAAAATTAAAAAGTGTAGATTTTCAACTTTATATGAGGTCATAATTTAAATAGTAAGCTTACCAATTGCGCAATTGTTAACTTTCAGAATAAGAGACCAATAAGTGGACTGCTCAGTTATGGACCATCGTCCCGGATGTAAATATTGCTCCCCTTTGCACGTGAGCAGCACATGTCCCAGGCTAGCTAAGCACCTGATGTTAGGTCACCTAACTAATCAGTGAACTTTGTATCCTTGACTTTTCGGTTGTGTTTGCTCTGTTATATAAATACTGCAAGTTTCTTTCCAAAACGTGCTTCTTTCTCAGTAAAAACATTAACACAATCACAATGGAACCGCCGAAGAAAAAAATTGCACTTCACTCAGAAGTTATTCACCAACTACTAAAGGACAAAGACTCCAAGTGCACAGAACAAGTAACGAGCACTGCCGTTCAAATAGAGATCTCCTGCAGTACTGTAAACACGAAGGTAAACAACAGAACTTGAAACAAAACTTGTATTTTGCCGTTTCTATGCCAATACTAAAAAGCGGGACGGAGAATCTTATAAGCAGACGAGTTTCAAGAGTCTCAGGTACGGATTTGCAAGGTTCCTTACTCTTGAAAAAGGAATAAACACACTGGAAACTACCCATTTGCGTGGAATCCAATGGAGTCTTTGAAGCCATACACTAACGGTATATGGAAAGTCGAACATCATGAATCAATAACGCCAGAAGACTTGGAAAATTATATCAGTGGTTCCACGAAATAACTCCTAAGTCCCCATATTTTTGTTAAGCGAGGGTGCGAAAAATATCGATAGTTAACAAAAAAATTGTTTTCTGTCGCCGTAGATGACTTCTGACAAATATGTATCAGGCGGTGTATGAACTAGACAAGAATATTCAGGTATAATCAGCAAAGCGACAATCCCAATTTTGCAACTTATAGCCTTTGTCAATTGTTTTCTCTGACAGCATATAACAAAACTCTTATTGACAGGCATTTCGGGCAACAGCAGCTTAATGGTCCCTCGGTTTCTGATGTTACCCTCGCGCGACATCAGATACATGGGGTCTATAAAGCTGCTGCTGCCCACAGTGGCAGTCAGTAAGTGTATATTGTTTCCGAGTTATGTTGGGAGTAAACGTTTTGTTTTTCAATTTAATTATCTTTTTCAATCTTTCAGTTATATCTAGCGGAGATGGGATATATTCACCGTGATTTGGCAGCTCGTAACGTGTTGATTGGTCACAATAACGCAATCAAGATATCTGACTTTGGCCTGAGCCGCTTCTCTGAGGAAGGTGTTTACGAGACTAGAACAGAGAGGAAGTTACCTTTTCGATGGCTGTCCCCAGAGGCCATTAAGTATCGGTCATTCAGCACGAAA
>JAOBYG010473278.1:0-15488 GCA_025403545.1 Epizoanthus stellaris
GTGACAGTATTTTACAAGAGTTTGGAGTATCTGATGGCAAGACAGTTTAAAAAGAAACCACGGGGCTTATGATTTTTCAACTGCCTTTGTAGTTGTATTAGTCATATGTGCATATGTGTTTCATTGTTTAGCGGGAGTACGAATATAAAACGTAAGATTGCTGTCTCGTGGTTTCGTTTGACTGGTACATTATTTTCTTTCTCGTTCTCCGAAACGCGCCCGTCCGCGCGCCTTGCCAGAGTTTTTGCGATCAACAGAAGGAAATGGTGACTGCTCGCAATCTACTGGACCCATTTCTATGTGACGCAGCATTTTTCATTATAATAATAACCTGGCACTAACGGTATAAGTGTATTATTTCACGAACTAGATTTGTCAACATTGGTTGCGGCAGTGTTTCTGGAACTATCTAAACTGGGAAGACATTTGTATGTACGTGTGTACGTGCCTAACTATGGGCATAGATTATCAGGTAAGATTAGTTATGTGTCTGTCTGTCCGTCTGTCTACCTGTCTGTCTCAAGAAGACTGGAGGTCTATTTTTAAAACCCTAGTCTTCCAGGACAGACAGACAGTAGTTGTAATTTTAAAAAACCTAGTATTTTCTTTCTTCGTCGAGTAGACATGCAAACACTTGAGTTGAGTAACCAAAAATTTTAATTTAATTTTTTAATTTTAATTTTTTATTAAAATATGGTACGAATTTTACCATGAGAGTAGAAGTTTGTAGGTGTCTTTTCGAGCGCTGGCCATCTTCAAAGGAAGACTAACGCTCGAAACGTCAACTAAAATGTTCACTTTCGTTGCAAAGTACGTCATGTGGTATATCACTGAACAATTAGTTGTAGAACTATCAGTTATGTATCCTGTTGCTTTCATAATACATTTACAATGCTCGAAATTTGAGGCAAACTATTTCTATACGTATATAGCACCGGCTTTTTTCCAGCCCAGTTCAATTCAGTAAGTGATTCCATGTTGTCCAGAGGGCCAAGATGTTTGCGGTAAAAGCCACATCGAAAGATCAGTTTGGGGTAAACATGAGATAGAAAAAGTGGCAAATATTCTAGAAACACATCATGTTACTACTCTGAATAGAGAATGATGGCAAGTGATGGCTAATGATAGAAAAGAAGTGGTAATGATAGTAACCTTAGATTTCCATGGGGAAGGTAATGTTTATGTTCTGCTTCTTTCGACAGGTGTATTTCTGTCTCGCTATATTTCGTCATCTGCAGCAAGACATCCTTCATCACACACAACAACAAAATCTCTTGATTTTCCTCAAGGTTAGTGACCCGAAGTTCGTGGAATCATATCTAAAAAAATGCCATCTCTAACGTGGAAACACACTTAGCTGTTAGCTAGTATCTATGTGGTCCACGAAATGACGAAATAATAATAAATATTAATATTAATTAATGGATTAAAATGCGCAACTGACAGGAGACACTACAGTTGGCCATGTACAAACTTGTCCCAGCGCTGGGCTCATCTCTTTTGTCAGAATCATAACTGATAATCATATACATACTCATACACATACATATATATCTGATTGATTTTTACAAAACGTTACTCCTAAAAGGCAGAAACATGCCCCATTTTCGCTTAATAGATCTAACTTCAAATGCTCATAACTCCGGTTCTATTTGACCAAAACCGTTGCTGTGAACACCATTTTAAAGTTCGTTTCAAGCTACACATACATTTTTTCGATTTTTTAGAGCCCTACTGGCACTCCTTCGGGTCTAAAAGTTGAGTTGAAACGGTGCACTCGACAACTGCCGTGCGCGATTTCGAGATTTTGCTGTTTGAAGGACTTCTCAAATATATTGCTAACTATTGACACGCATTTCCTGTTTCCATCAATCAACAGACATCCTCGACCGCAATATATTCTCTTAACTTCAATTTAGACATGGCTTTACCTACTTTCAGAGTTTCAAACTGACTGAGTGCGAAGTGAAGTGCGGGGGTCTATACGCCTTAGAACTAGATGCACGTTTTGTAAAATCCAGCCAGATATACACTCATAACATGCTATAATTGCAAGATTGAAGCCGCACAAGGATCATATTTAGTCGTGCCGAAGGCAGGCACGACTTAACATTCGGGCAGAATTCTTTTTGTTGTTCGTTTTGGAGTCACGAGGCCCAGGCCCCTTCGCAGCCAGAAACATGGGCTCTGGGAACGAGTCCAGTGCCTTGACAGCACATGCGTTTTGCGAGATGTTTTTGCGCCCGCGTTACCAAACACGGAAGACGTGGTGGATCGTTGGTGAATGTTTTCAGTGACTTCAGTTCAGTGGATTTATATCTCTGTGTTTGCCCTCATTTCATACAATATACACACATCGTTGTTGTCAAAGCAATGATCGATAAGTCGAGTTGAGATAAGTTGAGCACTACCCTCGCTGCGTGCATAGCCTGTGAACAGGCTCTTGTTGCGGGAAAACGGCGAAAAATCGAAGAAAAATAATTTTTGGAAGGGAGGGGTCTGGGGCGAGGGAAAGAGGAGGGAAGAGCCTGTAGACATTTTTAATTAAAGTTTATGGCAAAGTGATATGCGATACCAGGATCTGGTATCAGTTTGTGATTGGTCCATTGACCTGCCGGTGCCAAATAAGGCATTTGATGCAGATGAACTCGTCACGCAAATGTTTTGCTTTACTGCAAGAAACATGGCGGAATCCCTCCCAGAGGATTTGGAAAGTGTTTTTTCTCGTGTTTTGCGCGACATTCCGAGGATCGGTCATTTAAAAGAGCAACAGAAAATTTGTATTAAATCCGTAATTGAAGGACACGATGTCTTGGGAATTCTTCCAACCGGTTATGGTAAAAGTCTGATCTACCAGTTGTTGCCTCGTGTGTTTTGTGCAGTTCGTGGTTTGCGAAGATCTACGGTGGTGGTTGTCTCTCCGCTTGTGTCAATTATGCAGGATCAGATAAAATATCTTACTTCAATTGGAATCAGTGCTGTTAGTATTGGCCTAGGAGACCAAGCTGGAGAGAAAAAAGCCAAGAACGGAGAAGCTGAAATTATATTTGGAAGTCCGGAGAGCTGGCTTGCTCGAGAGTGGGAAGGTGAACTAAAAAAAGGTCAACTTGGAAGGCAAGTCGCCGCGATTGCCATTGACGAAGTCCACTCGGTCACTTCTTGGTAAGCAATTTTGTTGTTGACCTTGAATTATATTCAAAGTGTCTTTGTCTCTGGCTGGCCGTGACGTGATGGAAGCCTTGCGATCCCATCCACGGTCGACACGGAGAAATAATTATTTTTCGTCCAAAAGAAAGTTAACTAGTCGCCTTTTATGGATTTTCAAGGTGAATGTTTCTTAAAATTCTGATCCTCGGAATGACCCGTAGGATAAGGAAGAGAAATCACTTTCCAAGTTCATGTCAAGTCGTTGGACATTTTTTGTTGGAAGACTCGTGTAGATTTTATCTACATGTATTAAATTGTAAACTAATAAAGATTAAAGTATTATTACTGTTATATTCAATATTTATATTGGACTTTTCGCATATGTTTATTTTGCTCTGTTCCTGCAGTCATGTGTTTCACTGATTGAACAAGTCCATCGAGTGATGGAAGAGAATTTCCCTGACAAAATTCGCTCTTCAGCAGGTCATTCAGAGCCTTGGGTACACAGACTGCTGTCTTCTGATATAATACACAATGTATATGTTTGTTTGCCAGTGCGATCAGCCCTGGCCTTCCTGCAGCATCACTCCATCAGGTCACAATCTGGTTGTACATACACCATTAATATAATCTTCAGATTATGCTTGTGCTAGTTTTTTTATTTTAGAAAAATTTTCCATGAAAAGATGTTGCTTTCTTCCTATTCCCATACAGTGCAGGCCTCCCAAATTACATGGCCAGTGACCCCTATTTTATGTTTTGGTTAACTGACAATAAAAATGCAATTGTTAAAATATATATAAAAATTGATTTGAAACGAAAAATAATCATTATAGTAAAATAAATATTTGTTTTTGCACCTTTTATGTGAATAATATAACACTGTTTATTGTTTACTTCAAACATAACCAGCATATGGCTCAGTGGTCGGTGTCAGTATAACTTCATTAAAGTTTTGCTTAATTTTAGGGGGTATGCACAGTCTGGAAAAAGAAAAAAAGGAAAGGAGCCGTTCAGAGAGGCATTTGCCAGAGTTAAAGATCTTAGGTCTTTGTTACCTGGGGTCCCAATTGTAGCACTCACAGCCAGTATCACAGAAAAAGAAAGGCCCACTCTAATTAAATCTTGTGCAATGCGGAACCCAAAGGTTGTGAGTGTAAGTCCAAATAGGGATAACATTCGCTTAGAATTTGTTTTTCTTGACCATGAGCGAGATGCTCTTGCATGTTTTAAATGGCTGGTAGACCTGATTGTGACAAAGCAACAAGAAACACCTCAGACAATCATATTTGTGCAAAGTTTCAATGACATTGCTAGTGTACTGAGTTACCTTCTTGTCAATTTGAAAGAGAAAGCCTTTGTCCAGCAGGCAGATGAGAAGAAGAGTTGTCTGATTGGCATTTATCATGCCAAGACATGGGAGAAAGACAAAGAAAATATTGAATTGGATTTTAAAGAAGGTGGCATGAAAAGAGTTGTTATTGCTACTTGTGCCCTGGGAATGGGTGTAAATTTCCCCAGTGTACAGTATGTGTTGCATTATGGGCCCCCCCGCTCTGCTTGTGACTTGATGCAACAGGCTGGAAGAGCTGGTCGCAATGGCAAACAAGCTTACAGCATTGTCTATTATACCAGACGACAGCAGTCTATGTGTGACAAGGCTGTAAAAGATGTGATAGAGAGTGAATCATGTCAGAGGGAAGTCCTCTTCCATCACTTCGATAGAGATGTCCAGTCACTGCAACCACCACATGACTGCTGTACCAACTGTCGAGTAGAGTGTAAGTGTGCAGGCCAGTCTTGTGAAGACCGTCAAGCTTATGACCCTGCACCAACTGATGCACATGTAGCACATGCTGATGAGCACTCAAGGGAGCTAAATGAAAAGGACAAACAGGAATTGAGAATTGCCATAAAAGGGCTACAGACAGATTATAACACCAGTTCATTTTCAATGTTTTCCTTGGAGAGCACCCATGGTTTCAGCGAACAACTGATCAATGACATTGTTGAACAAGCTCCAAATATTTTTTCATCCTCTTATTTAACTGACAACTTAGCAATTTATTCTGCAAAACAAATTGTAGATGT
This sequence comes from Epizoanthus stellaris, assembly GCA_025403545.1. NCBI lineage: Eukaryota > Metazoa > Cnidaria > Anthozoa > Zoantharia > Epizoanthidae > Epizoanthus > Epizoanthus stellaris. The sequence goes on from JAOBYG010473278.1 coordinate 5,239, forward strand.
CCTGGAAATTTTCCAGGAACTGTTTGAGGACATCGACAGTTATGAAGAAGAGATGAAGCAACTTCTTTCTGTTCATGCTCACATCATCGATATCCATCATGAATGCAACATAAACTTGGTCCTGTCAGGTGAATTAGACGTTATGATGGATGAAGCTTACTGCGAATCTACATGTAGTCTACCAGAAATGAACATAGATTTTTAAATCCATTTAGACCTGAGCTTGAATAACTTAAGTGGGCTGGATTTCAGTATAAGATATATAATTACACAGTTAATTACTGTCTGGGATGGAGTATTGAACCAGACTATGGAGAAAACGATAACATTATGTGAAAATGTTGATTCAAATTATGTAAATTGCCATTTCTTTGTCTTACGTTTGGCAAGGAGCTTTAAAATGACAATCATGTACACGTTTCAGTTTGTATTTACTGGACCTGTTCTAGTAGACCTGTTCAGTTGGTACATTCTGACAATGAGGCAAAACATTTCCCTAATCAGTTAGAATTCAGATGAATACAGTCAGTTGCCCTATCTAAGATTGTTGATTGTTTTCTCTGTAATGGAACAGGAAAATAAGTTCATCAATACAAAGTAACTTTAGAGCCTCGTGCACTTTATTAGTTTATACTGGTCATTAGCAAGCTGGTCCTGAAATCTTGCAATCCTTTCAAAATGCTCTGTCAGTAGCTTATTGAAATGTTGGTTCAGAATGCTATGATTGTTCTAGTTTGTGTCCTTAACCTTCAATTGTATAATGCTTTGAAATTGTTTGAAGTTAGTACTTTAAAGCAGTTACCCTGAAGAAGTTCTAGCCATCTGTGTCTCTGAAAACAATAGACTGCAACACCAAGAAAAGTCATTTTAAAGCATTGTTAGCAAGGATACACTTACCAGAGCAGCTGATAGCTTGTTGTGAAAGCTGGTCTGCCTTTTTAACTGTTGTTGTGTCATATAAATCATAACAGAACCAGAGGTATCTGTTCAGTAAATGTAAATATTGATGTGTGAACATATATAAGTGTTGTGATGAAATTTGGGTTACTGTAGGTTTATTGACGTTTCAGACAAACATTTGAACCTTCACTTCTAAATGAACCAATAATTAACCAAATGTTATATAAAATATACATCTCTTCCCAACATATTCATGGTTGAAGATCTATAAGTAGAAATTCTCGAAACAGAAAGCAAGCACAAATTATACAGCATTTTTATTCCACTTTTAATAATTTTTGTTGTTTCAAATCTTGACTGATGATTTTAAAAAAAGTACTCAAAATGGTGTCTTTGGAAAATAAATTAAATATGCTAATTCCTGATGACAATCAGTAAAAACTTTGAAGGGAAGTTGAATGAGTGAAGGTTTCAAGGTTCATCCCAGCCACACTAATACATGTGCATGAAGTTTCTCTGTAGATGCTTGCACTTCTACAATTTGTCAAATAGTCTGACAGACTTTGCCAGAGTACTGGTACGTAGTTGACTACTAGTCGCTTCTAGACATTTAGCAGATTCACTGTCATTTGTGTTCAATTCAGTTTCCATTTGTTGCGTTACTTGTAACTAGTAATAATAAATCAAGTTCTCTGTTTGCTATGAAACAGTTCCACCGCTATTGTTCATTGTTGAGGTAAATATACATTGCACATAAATTATGCAAATATCATCAATTCTGTTGCAAGTCATTACTATTATTAATTACAAATTTGCCATTATGGAGATGTACAGTATATAGTTGAAGTACAATTTGTTTTTTTCAGTAATCTTGCTTTATAATGTTTCAAATATAGCTGCTTTCCATCCAGTTTAATTTTCACTTGAAGTACATTGCTTGCCAGACATCTTTTAGTCTGGTTGCCCAAGAAAAGAAGTCTCTGAAGTCAAGTTTGTGAAGCAAATTCCTGTTAAACTTTTTGAATGTAATGTACTGCCTTCCTGGCTGAAAATCAAACACTTTCTCTTTATTAAGATCTTCCACAATGGCAATAACAGTGTCTGTCAAGGCTTTTGAGCTGTGATGTCCTGTACCAAGACCAGTGTTACAATCTGATGAAACAGATAAAAGAATTTCTTCAATGCCTTCCAATGATTTGGCAATTCTTTCAGCACTAGTTTCATTTATGTTTGCTCCAAGCTGACCAAGCTGAACCTTGAGCAACTTGTTTAGATGCTCCATACGAAGATCCAAAGGAATGTTTCCACCAGGCTTTCCAGAGCTGTTGAAGAAGCGGTTTTGAAGCAGTTCGTATGCCAACCCATCCGGTAAGATTGCATAAAGCTTTGCAAGAAACAGGAAAACAACATAGGAGTATTTCACCCTGCGGCTTTTGTACAATACTGGCAATGCCAGTTTAATGCACAATAAAAGCCTGTTTGCATCACCTTCTTTTACTGCATCAGTCAGAAGGGATATCAAGAGACCCATTGTCAGACGGGCACAGTGGTAGTTTTGCTTGTAATCTTCCAGTGGCGAACTTGTTTCTGTTTCTTCTGCTCGTCTCTGTGGCTCTTGGTCACTGTGCTCCTTTCTCTCATGCCTGCAAGTGAAAGCAGTACCAGTATGTTGTGTTTGTTTAGCAAGACATGATATGTGGATTGTTATTTTTTACTTTATTTATATGATAGGTACATTAATTACATAGAATCAGGTTACATGGTTTGCAACTTAGAAAGAGTACATGACTGTACATATAATTTGTATGGCTTATTCCCAAAATTAATTTTTGTACATCGGACATTCATAATGAACATTGACCTTGATACCAAATGAAATACTGGAATGATATTTGTCTAAATATATCAGGGGATAGGAGGAGGGGCATGGTTTTCGCTTTGACTATACTAAGGACATGGTTATTATTCTAACATATAAACATATGAAAGTATAATTAAAACCACCAAAAATATTTTATTTTACCCTTCCCTCTCAGGAGGGGATAGTTGATGTGACACCCACCCCCAACTTTTATGATGATGATTCACTTTGACACTATTTCATTCAGAAAGTTGTAGACTGGTAAGTTAATTAATGATTCTGCATCATCCTAGGTAACACAAAATTGGCAGTCTGATCAAAAAGTTTGAAATTGGAGTCGCATCAAGCCCCTCCAGAGAGAGGGTTAACTATTGGACTGGCCCTTAGGGTGTCCTCGATTGACCACATTCCGGAATAAAAAATTAGGGAAAAATTTATTTTTAGAAATAATTATACAAAATGCAACTACAAGTTACAACTACAGCTCATTTTAATTCGTAAAATTTCAAAATAATCATTTTATTGCTTACGGTTTGTGGGGATATTTTGAATTATTCCCAAACATATTCCTATTCCAGAATATGTGCAATCGAACAATGCACCCTAAGACTGTCAAACAGTACCAGTTCTTGAAACATCTTTTGGGCCAGTTTTTCTCACCTGTTCCTTCCTGGTTTGGATTTGTATGTTTTTCCACATGCAAACCTGCATTTGTAATAGCCAAACTCATCTCTTTCATCTGACACATCAGTTACTTCAACAGCTTCAACTTGCCTGTGCTGTGTTCTCTCATGACTGGTTGGGAAAAGAAGTAAAGCAACTTATTAAAAAATATTTAGGTTTGAGGCAAGGGAACAACTGAATAGAGACTAGCTCATGCGGAGAGGCTGTATTTGTGATATTTTATGTCATTGGCAGCTGTTAAAAGTTGTACTACTACATAGTTGCACACAGGATTTGTATGCATGCATAAATTATATAGATATATACATAGCGAGTGTCCGTTTGAGACACTGTACTTATCAGACAATAAATTATTGATATGTGTATATACATAGTTACACAGCAGTCCACTGCTATTCCAACCTCATTATCTGATTCTCATCATCTAGAACAGAAACCGGTTTTCCATGGCCACTGCAATTTACTATCCTAACGTTCATCTTGAACTCTGTAGCACTATAAGGCTCAACAATTATTTATTTACCGGTTGTATATTGCCACCTGAAACTGTGCACCCTTGATAGAATGGTGGCTGGCTGATAACTAAATATTTTGTTAATTTACTTCATTACTTGTTTTAACTGATCCTAATCTAGTAAAATCAACTGGAAACTAACTAGTATTAATAATATTGTTTCAATATTTATTTTCAGGAATGTTTTGTTTGTCTATCTGTACACAATTCACACATCATGTTTTCCATTTTACTTAAACTTACTTGACTCGAATAGAATGATGTTGAAACTTTTGGCCACATTCTCGACAAGGATATCCATTTCTATCTAACTGTTCAAGATCTGCTACAGCACACACCAGTTCACCAAGATTTTTTGTCATTCCTCCATACACATAGTAGTCCAAGAATAGGCGAATTTCATCAGACAGCCACTTTGTTGTTTTCTCTTTCCCCCAACTTTCCAGTACAGACTTTGTGGGAGGAAGCCGCTTTTGAGGGATACCTGCCATCAGTACATTTGGCAGCATGTAAGAAAAGGAATTTGTGACAATAATGTATTGACCAGGATGTTCAACAATTCATATTTTATCGGGGTATCCCGATTTGACTTTGACATATTCAGAAAAACATTTATAAAGAAATGCATGAATTTATCCTTATATTTCCAGTACAATACCCAAAAATGTATGGTCTGTAGGTTTGGCAATGATATTCCTGTGTAATATTTTAATATGGCACAACACACATGAGCAGGATTTGCAGGAATATGTATGCACCAATTAACATCGTTGCACTAAACTCCAAAGTTATTGGCAAACACCAATTTCCAGTGTAACACATCTAACTTTGCTATGGATCCAAGTTACACTCACTTTTAGAGATTTATCAAGCCAAAATATGATAATTGGGGCAAATTTGGTGATTTTCACAACTGCCAGTTGGATACCAGGGCCGTAGCAAGGGAAAAATCATTGGGGGGGGCAACCGTGGCAGCCTCAAGTATATTTGTAGAAAGGAGTACGAGCGCCAAAGGCGCAAGTTCCTAGGGGGTCGGGGGGGGCATGCCCACACCCCCCCCCCCGGAATTTTTTTTAAATATAGGGTCTCTGAAATAGCATTTCCTGCCCTCTAAGAGTAGTTTCCAGCAAGTTTAAACAGTTTTGAATTGACAGAAAATGCATCTTGTGGCTGGTCAAACCAGCATGTCAAAATTTATTGGGGGGCCCAGGCCCCCCCCCCCCTGGTACGGCCCTGGATACAGAAAAGGTCTGTGGGAAATATATTTAAGCATCCACAAGCCTCAATCAAGACACCCTATTGATGAAACATTTTGCAGTAGGACTTGAACAACAGAACCCTATAACATATAAAAGATACAACTTACTTCAGAAAATCCATACAAGGGCTGTAGCAAGGTGAGGGGCTGGGGGGTCTTCCTCCCTTCCCCCCAATGATCTTGACAGGCTCGTTTGTCGCTATGGTTCGGTCAAAAGATTGATTTTCTGTCAGTTCTAAACTCTTCAAATGAAATTATGAACTTTTGCCTTTGGCGCTTGTATTCCTCACTACGAATGCGCTTGTGGCTACTACAGTTGGTCCCCCAATGAACATAAAAATTGATTTGGGTTTTTCATGACATCACATGCAAACTACATATTAGACAATGTTACATATAATTGATCTTCATCAACCTGAATGTTACACTATATAATATTACCTGTCAGTCCATCCATTCCAGTGAATTCCATCCAAGCACAGAGAACATGGGCAACTGTTTCACAGTCGTGAAAGTCTTTGAAGGCATTATAATCTTTTGAAGGTCCTCTTTTAGCATTAGAACTTCCAGTTCTGTTGACTTCAGAAAATGATGTCCCAAGTTCCCCTGCAGACTCTTCTTTCATAAAGATCTTGTTGTTCACCTGTGGTACAAATAACAACAAATGAATATAATTAGTTATTGGCAATTATTTTGAGAACAAAAAGGTTTTAAAATTTGTTAGCTATCCAGATACCCACATCAGTAAAACGATCCATATTACACACTGAGTGTGGGTGCCATCTGACCCCATAGATTCAGTCCCAGAAAAGCCACTTTATACTCTTTCTCCGAGCAAAGAGACATTTTTGAGAAATGATAAATTTTAAAAGCAATTATTATTATAGGTAATAATTATTTCCTATAGGCCACTTAAAAATATCCCGGTTTATCATCAGTAGCTTTTGAAAATTCAGTGTGGGAGAGAGGTTTTTTTTAACCAAGCTGGAACAAATGAAATGTGGAAGAAGTCCATGATTTAGGGCATTACCTGTACCTTGCAACCAGAAAAAATTCTGAGGAAACTATGATAAAACCTGCAAGACTTTGAGTACCAACGTATAATAATAATAACAACAAAACAACAAAAATTCTGGGACAAAAAATCCCATATTAATTTTTTTCCTATATTTTCTTTGAACAAAAGATTTTCAGAATCAATGAGCCATACATTTATTGTATTTAAAAAATAAAATGAAATTTCAGTGCGGCTGTTAAAATTGATGTGCATTGATAATAAACCAGGATATTTTTTTAAGTGGCCTTAATTACTCAGATAATTAAATTGCACCTTGTTAATCTGAAGGGGGGAGGCATATGGCTGCCTATGGTGGCTGATGTTTCACCATTTCATTTTAATGTCGTTTTTGACAAGTTTTTACAACAAATGAATGGCACATTTGACCATCAGCAATTGCCCTTAGCTTGGTAGGACAATTTCAGCAGAAATTATTATCTGAGTTCAAATCCCACACCTGTGCCAACTCCCAAGCTTAACAATGATAGGTACATAATGCTGTGAATATGCTGGGAAAGTCATACTTGCCTCATACAAGCACATTTTGAAATGAAACTCTGAGAACGTCGGTTCAATGCCTTCCAATCTGTCATACTGCGTGTGACCCAGGTTAAATGTCCACTGGACATTTCTTGATCTTTCTTCAGTTAATTGGTCACCATGCATGATCGTGGTATGTAAGACATCTTCACTTTCTCTGGGCACATAGTTGTCCTGATAATGTTTGAGAATATCGGCCATATCTCCGGATTTGTTTGAGTTCAGAAACTCCAAGCCAAGAAGGCACTAAAATTGATACATTAAATAATACAATAAATATTTAAATAAATAAATAAATAATTTTTCGAGTAAATATGGTAATATAAATTATAATGTACACCTAGCCATGTGCTATACTTCCACCAGTGCAAATTTAAAAACAGTGTACATACATTTATTCAGTTCTCTTGTAACTTATGCTTTTATAAAAATTATGATTATATATCACCTGCTCAGACTTCTGTCCCATTTCTTTGCTGTGTGCATGGGGGATATGATGAACAACACCAGACCTGAAATCATTGTAGGCTGGTAGGTACCTGACAAAGATCCTGTACACCAATGGAATTAGATATTCCCTAAACAGCTTTTGCTCATCAGCAGATGGCAGCATCTCAATAAGTTGCATTTCACGAATGCTTTGCTGCGGATGTTCATTCTGCAGTTTTGGATCAGGTTGGACTCGGTTCTTTACTGCAAAGGCATGCGTCCAATGCAGTGACTTGTTCTGATGTTTATTTGATTGATGCCTTGCCTGTACAGATATGTCAACATTGTCTGCAACTAACCTGGTGAGTGAGATTGTAAGTTAAAGACCAACATTAATTTTTGACTTTCACAGCTTACAAGGAAGCATATAACAGAGCTACAGAAGACAAGAAACCACAAAAGAAAAGGTGGGGGAGAAATGTCCCATTGTACCTTATTTGTAGAAAATGAGGGAGGGAGGGGTGTGGCTCCATAAAACAGTTAAACAGATGCAAATAAATTATTTATCACAAAATCATGCCAAAATGCCTGGAACCCTTAATAGAACTATTGAGCACTGTCAGAGAATATATTAAAATAATAGATTCATTCCATCACATGTTTGCATTTTAAAAATCTTATATATTACTGCAAGATCAAATTACTTCTTGTAAATACTTGAAATTAATTGTACCAGCTTTTCTCAAACAATTATCAGACTGGACCGAGAAACTAAATGGATGAGTAAAGTCTTGAACAATTGGATACTTCAACGTACAGTAGTTGATTGAATATCTCGGTATAACACAACTATACATTTTGCTTTGCTTTTTGTTGTTCGCACTAAAGTAACATGTTCAAATGAAACTTATATCATATATGTTAGGAAGACATACTTGTAATGAACAATGCTGCTGCGAATCTCCTTCACTGCTGTGTGGATGTCCTCCACTGTGAAAAGTTCCACTCCCACCACTGACTCCCCGCAACCATTCTGTTCCATAGAAACTTCACAGACGCGTGTTCTGCTGGATACCTCATTTAGCACTGCAGTGCACTTCTCGTGTAGTTCCTCTTTATAATACTTGTAGTCTTTCACCTTCTGTTTCTCCAGACTGACAAGACTGTCTAGCTTAGCCTGTGAACAGTCCACTATATCAGCCTCACCCATCGTTTGCTTATTGACGGTTTCGTCCAGATAACGAATCATTAGTTCCTTCTGTGCTGTTTCTTCCTTCCAGCTGTTGAGTTTCCGATCAAACCCCTCGCCAAGCTTTGTCTGCATTCGGATACACGATTTATGAGACAGAGCGAAACCTAGCTTGGCACATCTCTCCAGGCAAAGTGCCTTTGCCCCACCGCTGAGCAACATCAGACCTACTCTGTAATGAGCAGCACTCAATTGTTGGTTGTACTGTTTCATACAAACGACTGAAGCACAGCAGATGGCATTGCGAACTTCTAATGATACTTCCATATCCTGAAGTGATTCGTTGTTGAAAGACCTTAGAAGAGACCTTGTCTTGCCTGCTCGACAAATGGCCATTAACAGCCTAACAAGTTTGGGGCATTTGCTAGAGAGTGCCCCATACAGTCTCTCGTTCGAATATTCCTTCAGCGACTGAACGCAATTAACTTTTAGAAGACATTTGGGATCTTTTCCATAATTCTTTACCTCCTTTGCGACCATTGTGAGAATTTCCGTGAAGATATACGGCTTTGTGTCGGGTATTTTGCAGACCGCTTTTGCCAGAGCGGCTGGCTGTTTCAAGGCAATACATTTTGCCACGTTCTTCTCCTTTGTATCGAGGCAGTTGTATTCAATTACTCTCCCTTTATTGCCAGGATATCCAATAAAAATCTACGGAAAATCAAAAGATAATAAAATATTAGATAAAAAAGTCATTAAACTAAAAAATTCCAGCTGTATTTGTTTGTTGGTATTTTATAATCGGTATAAACTCACCTTGACAATTGTTGAGTTGGCGTTTAGTGGAATATCCATGGATCTTTTCATCTTGTCTTCGACTTTGTTCAAACCCTCGTTTAAGTTCTCTGTATTGTCAGAGAAAGCCATTGTCAGTGAACGTTTACTGGTTCGGATAGACAATGGAGGACTTTCTCGAGAACTTCCCCGACAACTTTCCACTTTTCTGGCCTTGGCACTCGGCGAGGCTCCTGTCGGAGAACTTGAGAGTCGCTTGACCATGTTTGCGGCTGCTTCACCTTGTACGGCGTACGTGTCATTGCAAGCCTTAGTAAGCTTTTGTATTGTTAGCTGCAGTCTTACGGCAGAACGGGCACAAGTTAAACAACAGAGATTTGGGAAAAATGAACCCTTTTTCAAAGGATGCCCAAGACTTTCCAGTACTTCTGAAATGACCACACTATCTTTCCCTGGGAACACAAGAAGTTCTTTGTTTTTGTGGCTCTCGAATAAAGATACGCGAGGAATCGATGTTAAATTCTTCCTGCAAAATCTACAGACAGAGTTTGCGGGGTCAACGCATTGCTTGCGAGACCGGGAAACAAATTTTTTCGGTGTCTTGATCATTGGCATTGCATGGGCAGCGCGCGAAATGGTCCAAAACAAACCCACGTGCAGTGAAACCTTCGCCGCCCCAGTGACAGCGTCACAGGGAATGTGTTTGTTTCAATTCGTTTTTGATTGACAGCTTGTATGTTTCTACAAAAGTGGGCGGCACAGATTGCCATAAACTTTAATTAAAAATGTCTACAGGCTCTCCCCTCCCCTTTCCCTCGCCCCAGACCCCTCCCTTCCAAAAATTCTTTTTCTTCGATTTTTCGCCGTTTTCCCTCGACAAGAGCCTGTTCACAGGCTAACACTATCTAACACTGTAGGGCGACACTATCTAACACAGTAGGGCGATACTATCTAACACTGTATGGCGACACTATCTAACACTGTATGGCGACACTATCTAACACTGTAGGGCGACACTATCTA
>JAOBYG010475500.1:0-15481 GCA_025403545.1 Epizoanthus stellaris
GAATTAATTTGAAACAAAAGAATTTCATGCTTCGTCAGCCTTTGATGTAATTAAATACGGCACGGCAGTAGCGCGACGTTTAAAACCAGCCTCACATACATTGCTTTCATCCTGTCCGTCAATATCGCCATTGGATTTACCATATTTTTCATTGCTACTTCAGGCAAGTTAAAGTATTTTACTAAACGTTAACAGGACTCTCAACCAAGAAAGAATCATTGCAAACACTGTCGACGTCCTTTGATTGCATCCACTACGAGTGAGAAGGAAACAACTCGTGATCTCGCTCTGACCAACTCAGTACATCAAAACTTACTGAGATCTTTACCTTCCGAGTGTCCAGCAATAAACAAAATGAACAATAATTTGGATTTTTGTACCCTATATCCAACACGCAGCAAATTTGTTTCACATATATATAGAGATTCACTCTAAACCTATTTTCTTAGTCGCTACGTTTTTATTTCATTACGGTGAAAATATATATTTTGTATCCATATAGTTACAGTTTTCAACTGTTGTGTTATGCATTACATGCATTACATCTCTAGTATATTAGCCTGCTGCCTGGTACAGTTCTTTTTACTTACCGTTATTAGCCAGAATGCTTCTAGTTTCCAGTGAAACTTTTCAGATAATCATTTCGTTTGCTTCCATATTTGATGCTAAACTTCCGTTAATTATTTCTTGCTGCCAACAGGTTACCGCAAATTACCAGTACATTAAAATTTCTTTTCATTATAATCCTCACATGCTACTCCAACCGTTTGTTTAATCGGTTCAGTTTGGGCCAATTATTTTGGTTTTGTTGCTGATTTTAAGTGTTTCGACATTGTCACAGTGACCGAACCTGAAGATTATCGGAACCCGACATGTCTTATCTGTAATTATATTTTGCTACCTTATCCTTTTATCATTTATTGGTGCCTGGGACAAGCGTATTTTACAAAACTGATACATAGCTATTGGTTATAGTAACTGCATGTGTTGGTAAACCATAACAGGTACCTTTACAGGTATACAGTTAAATGCAACGAAAACAAAACACTGTTGAATTTAATTATTTTATTCTCGTTGCGGGAATACCGTAGACCTTTGTGCAGTTTGGACCGGAGTGTGGCTGTGGACTTACTATTGGTACGGTGACCTGTAGTTCATCCGAGCGCGCCTCAGAACTATTAAAGGAAGAAGCCATGTTATGGAATACTTGGCGTGTTTTATTAGATTTAATATTATCATTACAGTATCTTTTTAATGTAATAACTGAGTAATTGTGTTTACATTTTGGTAACTTTGTTTTCTAAACATTTGTATGTAAACATGCTAAACATTCGGCCAGGGTTAAATCCTTACCCCACTGATTGTTTTAGTCAGTCCCGTACAACTATGAATGTCAAGAACGGAAATCAAGTAACTCTAAGGCAGTAATAATTATAAACGTCAAACATACGAAATAGAGCCGACGCAATATTTAAAGAAACAGGAAAAGTCTGAGGCACTGATGAAACCCTATTCAGACAGCTGCCTGTGCCGGTGTCCCAGTAGATTTGGTCCCCCGCGAATATGGTCCCCCCCGACAAGATCCACTAGCAGATTTGGTCCCCCCGGACCAAATCCGCGGACGGAATCTGCTAGCGGACTTGGTCTCCCCCGCGGATTTGGTCGCCCTCTTTTGCTATATATACTTATACTTGCAGTCTTTTAAAATAGTCCACTTTGGTCAACTTTTATCATAAGTATGGTGTAAATCAATTGTCTGTTCTTAAAATAATACATTTGTTCGATCTTGGAAATGTTGTTTAATAGAAGTACGGACTTGTTGTTTGGTCGGTTGTTGTCCGCAGAAGTTTCGGAGCAGATCCATCATCTGTTAATCTGGACTTGTTTGATCGTTTGTTGTTTGGTTGTTTGTTGTCAGAAGTTTTCGACTGGGTAGATCGACCAAACCAACTGGAGTCTATCACCATCACGCGACGTAGTAGCCCCCATATATATACGATGAATTCGCAACCCCTGACACCCGAGGCCCCCACGACTATTTAGGTGTGCGGTGCTCCCATGACTTGAGGTGGAATAGCCACTGTAGTAAGACTGCAAGTAAAGCCAACAAGACCCTCGGGCTCTTGCGTAGAAAACTAAAGCCATGTAACGAGAAGGTCGAAGAACAGGCCTACCAGTCCATAGTTAGGCCAATCCTGGAATATGCATCACCAGTATGGAGCCCCCACACATCTAGAGATCAACAAGCTGGAGCAAGTCCAGAAAAATGCAGCGCGCTTTGTCTCCAATAACTATCACCCCTTGACAAGTACCTCTTGTCTTGTCTTAAGACTAGGGTGGGACACCCTCGAACACAGGCGTATGCTAGCTCAAGTTTCTTTATTCTCCAAGATTCGTAATGGTCTTGTGAACATCTCATTTCCTCCATGTATTCAACCAAACCCAAGACGCACTAGGCGCAACAACTCTATGTACATTCAACCTTCCTCTAACGTCTTAGTGTATAGTTACTCATTTTTTCCTAGAACTGTCAGAACCTGGAATTTAATGCCAAATGAAGTAGTCTCTGTACAGGACCTCCAGTCCTTCAAGTCGGCTGCCTCACCTGTAATAAGATCCACACAGGTCCCTGGCCACCTGTGCAGGCTCTAAAGATCTGGCCTGCACATGCATATCCTAGCATTAGCGTTAAGCTATAATAGGTAAATGTATTTAAGTATTAAGTATAACCAGAAGCTCATTCTGGTATAACAGTCCCAAATTTCTGACAAAATCAAATACAATGATAGGAATGAGATTGACACAGATGGAAGTGGATTAGGAATCACCAAACCTGATTTTAACACCCCTGCTTCATAAGTCAAGATTGCCATATAATTTTAGAATATTGTGGTTTTAGGTCTTTTACTATAACTTTTTTCTCTTCATCACTTTTGGCGATGTCTTCTTCCAATATGAATATAGTTTAAAATCTCAAAAAACAATCTGGTCATATTTATGACAATACGTTTCACCCAATAGCATTAGTGTGCATGGACACACCCAACACCAGCCCTGACGCTGCTTCCCAGAGTTCTGTTGTGTTTGGACTGGAGGAGATGGAATCACAGGTATTGACAATTATGATACACCTATACAAACAAGATACAATGGGTGCCATGGTTGCTTTTAGCCTATTTACCACAACTCCATGGAAACAGAACTGTTTATCAGAATTTGCATGTACATTCTATGCATAGCTGTATGGAAGAAAGATTGGCAGAACATAAATTAGGATTGTGATACCACATCCATGTCATGTTCTCCCAAATTTGCACCGAAGTTAGTATACCTCCAACTGTGGTAACACTGCAAACCTGTCTTGAAACAAGTCATGAGATTGTTGGTTTTTGATGGCTGATTACCACTGGAAAGCAGATAACTTTATTTCTTAAAGTCCACATTTAAACAAAAAGTCTCAATGCTGCTCATTATATTATAAAATACAACTAGTCTATGAATAAAATAATTGAACTATAAAATATATTTTTGCATGTAGAAAAGACAACTAGAGCTATAATGAGTAAAGTTAAAAGTAAACTTTGATGATGTAAAACGTGATAAGAAAAAGAACAAACAAAAGTGAACTATTGTAAATTTGTTACATATTTCTTAATTAAAAAAGAAACTAGATATAAATGTACAAAATTATACAACTTGCACTCTGATTGATCAGAAATGTTTTCCGATAACTCTGTGGAAACATAAAATTCACCATTACGCAATGTACATGCACTCTGATTTTACCATCCTGGATTGCTCGCGTTGGGCTTATGCTATCACAACTAGTTCTTTTTGTATCTCGGAGAATTAATAGAATTGGCATTTACTGTCTAATTGTTCTTATCTCTGGTACTTTAAAGGTGGACAAAACCTACTTTGTAAAGTGTTCCCAAGTTGGAAGCAGCGTCCTGACTGCAAAGGTAAGCATAAAGGTTCCGAAGCTCACTAGACCTCAATTTTCACACTCGAGTTTATGAAATTTTGATTTATTATTCTAGTTTGTTGGGTCAACTACTGGCAAGTCTAGCATAACAGTACACGCTTTGTAAGATCTCTTTGAAAGTGTTTTTGGGATCCAGTTTCCATCTAGTGATAAAAACTGCATGTTGTCATTTTATCCTGAAACTCTTGAGGTAATTTGTGACTTCGTTTCATTTTAATCTTTTGTGCAGCATGTGGCATGTCTTCAGCATTCATTAACATTTTAAACATTAGATAGCTGTACACCTTTCCATTCATGATTGTTATTGTTGCTGATGATTATAATTATGTTGACTTTATAGTACTTGCATAGGAAATTAATGCTCCATGAAATTACCAAAAATTTTGCATTTATTTAAGTTATATTCATTTCATAGAGCATCAGTTTAAGCAACATTAATAATGCTCGCACCTCTGAGATTTTAAAGGTGGACACCTACTTTGTAAAGCGTTTCTAAGTCAGATGCAGCATCAATTTCTATTCTTTTGTCCAAAATTCTGAATACTGTTTTAGTGTATAGAAAATGCTTATTTTAATCAAGGTTATGTTCCTGTTGCAATCATAGAAAATGTTTTCTTAGTATCATTCGTGTTTACAATGTATTTTCGTCTATCAGGAAATTTACCTTTTCTTTTGCTCTAATTTTCTTGGGTTTGAAAACATTATTTTGCTCTTCTATTCACGATAATAAGGTTGATTTAAAATAATTTAATAAGCAAGAACGTTAATGTTCTGTAATAAAATAGTCGTTCAAGAAGGCATTTTAGTGGGAAAGGTTATTTTATTTTGTCGTGTTTTCCCCGCTTCTTCTAGGTTGTTTACACAGTTACAGTCAAATTAGATTCCAGCTCCTCACCAGTTACCTGTATCTGTACGAAGGTAATGTAACCCAACTATGTCGTTTGGCTATTGTTGCAAAGCATAATAGTTTGGACAGTTGTAGTGCGAGTTGGTATGCACAATAGGAAACGATGTGAACGGGGGGTGACAAGTCTAACAACGGCTGTTTCGGGAATATCATCTACTTATTTCGGGAATTTTTTCAGAATGTTGGGAATCGGGAAAGATAATCAAGATATGGTAAGATACCAACACGGTGATACAATACAATATGACACGACATAACACAATACGATTCAATGTTGTATGATACAAAATGATACAGGGCCCTACTGAAAATCACCCTACTGCGACGTGGGCACCCTGACAAAATGTTGTGTTTATTATTATTACAATGCGATATGACACGAAATGATAAAATGCGATACAGTATGATACGAAACGATATGTTATGATACAGTACAATATGATACGATATGATACAATCGAATACGACAAAATGCAATATAATAACTATTTGTTCCCAATAAGAGTTACGTTTTTAGCTTTGGTTTTGCGTAAATGGACAGTATATGAATGAAAGAAAATGCTTAGGATATTGTGGTGCATCAGACAATTTCAGGCCCGTGTATTTAATAATTATTACAACATGATCTCGGTGTTGTTGAAAACTATTGGTTATGTTTTCAGGTGGAGAACATCACGGTGAAGACAGTAATGCCATTTGACATTTCATTGTCGTTACACAACCTTAAGGTAACAGTAGTAACTCTTTGTTTTCTTCACTGAAGTTAGTTAGTCAAGTTACAAATTTATGCTCCAGTTATTAGAGTAGGTTCTGACTCGTCAGCTTTTACTGCAATGTAGACCTCCTTGACGGTTGTTTTGAATACAGAATGTTTTGCAGACTTTTCTTTTCTGTCTGTATCACTCAAACCATCGTCATACGCACACGATCATTTACACCATCTTTATATGGTCATTTATACAAGCACTTACACAATCATTTACACGATCACTTACAAAGTCATTTACACGATCATCTAGATGAGCAGTTACACAATCATTTACACGATCATTTTCCACGACTTTTCCACGAACATTTCCACGATCATTACACGATTGTTTATACGATCATTTACACGGTCTTTACACGATCATTACGCGATCATTTGGACCATCATTACAGGATCATTTACAGGGTCATTTACACGATCATTTACATGATCATTACAGAATCATGTACACGATCATTTACATCATCTTTACATGATCATTTCCACGATCATTTCCACGATTATTACACGATCATTTGCACGATCATTACAGGGTCATTTGCACGATCATTACAGGGTCATTTGCACGATCATTTGCTCGATCATTACATGTACAGGGTCTTTTACACGATCTTTAGACGATCTTTGCACGATCTGTACACGATCTTTAGACGATCATTTACACGATCTTTATACGATTGTTTGCATGATCTTTACACGATCATTTACTTGATCGTGATTATTTGCATGATCATGTGCACGATCTTTACACGATCATTTGCACAATCTTTAGATGATAATTTACTGGAACCTTTTATAGAGGATCTTTTACACGATCATTTGCACGTTCATTCACAGAATCTTTACCCCGTCTTTTACGCGATCTTTACACGATCATTTACATGATCTTTACACGATCATTTACACGATCTTTACACGATCATTTATACGATCATTTGCGCGATCATTTACACGATTTCACACGATCTTTACACTATCACTTGCAGGATTATTTGCACGGTATTTTATTTATTTATAACAATTTATAACAATATTTAACCAGGGGGCACTCTCACCTCGTGATTTTCAGAGAAGCCCTGCTTAAAAAAGTTACAATATATATCTTAAAATAGAAAATTGGAAAAGCTAATTACAATATAATATAAAAGATTATTGCAAATAAAAATTTAAAAGGTAGAAATTATACAGCCGCGATAAAATTGATTAAAATTATTAAATTTACACTGTTACTGTTGCCTTACTGCCCGCCCTGGCACTTGTCACCGTCATAGGGCAAACTCCACATTGTGAACATGTATTGTACTTGTGTGAGGTGTGTAGATGTGTTGGAATGCGCTTTCTACATGCCAAATGAGATATTCATCTGTCTCTAAGGCCCGGTTTAGACGTCGTATTTCGAATTGCGTCGAATTTAATTCTAATTTCAGTCAACTCAATTTATTAAATTCGACGCGTTTGATTTAAACGTTGAACTTAATTCATAATTCTCATGACTTCAGTTGCTACTGACAACAACAAAAACAACAACACTGAACAACAACAACAACAACAACAACAACAATCTTTATTTGCACTCAAAAGTAAAATGAAAAAGAAAAAATTACAAGAGTTGCTCACGTAATACTAACTTCCTCTGCAGGCAATTCTGTCTCCATCACCATCACTCACCATATATATATATATATGATTTTAGGCCCGTTTCAAACGGTCGCATTTCTCTCTTGTCGAATGCGATTGAAACAAAATATTTTCCTCTGTTTAACGAACTTTCGACACAAGTTTGACTCAGTCGAATTTAATTGATTTAAACGCCGAACTTCTCATGTATTTAATTCCGAAATTAAATTCGATGCATGAGAAATACGACGTCTAAACTGAGCCTAACGTAATGGCTCATGTACACATCTGTTGTCCTTCTCAGTTGGAGCGACTTGACCAAGTGAATGAAGAAGAACCGTTTTTACTTCTAGCAAATTTAAAGTGTACATCTCCCTGGCCTGTCACCATGGTAACAACAACATTAAATATGGTAAGGTCATCCTTTGTTTTTTTGTTGATAATATCGTGTTCCAAATAGTTTTGTGGAGTATATATTTAAACCTCGCTCTGCATGTCCACAACTGCTGTTTTCTCATGGTCTATGACCAACCTTTTCAGAACTGTAACAGTAACTCAAACACAGAAATTTACTGTGAACCTAAAATAGTTTATTGAGTATATCGAGAATAAACATTGTAATTAACAGTTTTGGCAAAAAACCAGCAATTCAGTTAATTCCCTTGTTTTGCAGTGTGCAACTTTATTGTGCGTGTTGGTAAAATTTAGATTAATACCAACATCACCTGAATCAGGATTCAGTGGTGAATCCCACCCATAATTATTGTAATCTTCACTAACAAGCAAATACGTTCTATGTGGAATTTTAAAAATGTCCCCAGTTCCTTTTTGGAAAAAGTTGTGTTAAAGCTGATTTTTGCCACACTTTGCACAGTTACTCAGAAAGGAATCTGTTGACCCCTCAGGGCTCCCCATTACGCACATTTTGTGCGTACGCTCTTGAGCTTGAAATACTCCCTTGAAGTTCATTTTGAGCGTCAGAAACACCCTCTAAAATCGAGAGTGCAATTGCAATTGAGAGTGCAAATATCCTCTAAAGCTCCGTGCGATACGTGTGAATCTCACCAAAACTATATTTTAGACAACTATTATGTTATACGACTACCGTAATTTTGAAATGGAAAACGTCGTATAAAAGCTGCACCCCAACTTTAGAGATATGTCATCACTTTTTAGCAAAGAAAGTTGCTTGTTTGGGCGACATTTAGCGTGAAAATGCACTCAGAAAACAGGAAAATCACGGAACTCCCTCACATGGCAGCCATATTTGAATCTGCAAATGTTGTGGTCAGCCGTTTTCTACACCAGTGGTGCAATAATTTCCAAAATGGCAGCAAGTCATGAGGGAGCGATTTGGCGTGTGCTTACAGTTCAGTTCAAGTTTTTAACGCTTTTGCAAACTTGAAAGATTTTGGGTGACAATGAACTGAAAGGATAGCATTTTCAAGTTGTTTTTATCTGTTTTTGGGAATCAAAGTGCCAGAAACACTAAGTTACTAATGCATCACGATAAAAAACGACGGCCGTACTCCGTACTGTTTATACGTGAACACACTGGCATCGGTATCCGGTTCGCGGCTTCTAACCAGTAATGACACCCCTGCAAACAAATTGCAGCAACTTTATTTGAAATGTGCAACTGATTTTAAAGCCAATATACGTTCAAATAGACTACCCTTTAAATTAATTAAATGGGGGTGAAAATACCCTTAAAAAACAAAAATGTAAGAGTGAAGCTACTCCCTACAACGGATGAAAAAGGGGAACCCTGCCCCTTTTTCTTTCCAGATATTAATCACAACACTCGTGGCCAATTAAGATTAAAATAAATAGGTAGTTTGTATGCTCTTTCAAATATGCTAGTAAGAGAGATTTCGTCATTTTGTGCCATATTAATGACAACCTACAGTATTTAAATGACTTTCAAGTAATTTTACGAACATACATGTACTGCAAATAGATTCAGTGAATGTTTCATGTTTAAACAATTACACATAAAAGTTAATGGATGTTGTGTGGTTCCAGCTACACTACTCAAAAGATACTGTGTTTCTATAAAGCTTAACAGCTGTTATATTTCGTCGCAGATAACTGCAACACTGCCACATACAAAGTTACTGACCCATTGAACGATCTTAGGAATAAATTTAACCAAAATCAATGTAACAAATGTTTTTTCAAGTTTCTTGGTAAAAGGTTTTTATTATGCCTTCTTTTTAGGATTTTATTTTTACTTTTATTTTAACAAAATATGACAGAAGATGTAAATATAATATTTATTTATTTATCTATTTTCTTTATTCAATTAACTATTATCATACTTAAGCAACAATGTAATGCACAGCGCATGTAAGTTAATGTAAAGCACACTGTAAAACACCATTGTATTGTACTGTTCATAAGACAAATCTTAAACGTTCTTGTTATCTTAAGAATACCAAATATTCATTCTCTTGTTGCTGGTTCAGTCAACAGATGTAGGTTTTGCTGGGCCTGAAATGGATTCAAAGTTACAGAATGGTAATTATGAATTTGTATATCTCTATGTGCAGTAGACTGCGAGCTGTCTCTTCCTTTTCCTCAGACCAGTAAACCAGTGAAAAATGAGCGGCAAAGCCGCAAAAAGGGACGGCTCGCAGTCTATATGTGCATCAATCGGTCATCTTTTCGTGCTCATAAGCATTCCTTTTAAGAACAACTTTTACGACCAATTGAAGTAAGAGTTAATTTTTCTCCAGTACGTTAGTTGCAAAGTGCTGAAGAAATTTTCTGTGTTCTTAAATAAAGATGTCTCTTTGTAAACGTCTTCGTAACACTTTTATTTATTGGGTGTAACATTCGTAATTGTAACCTTGTATTCTGTGAAGAATAAGAGTTCACACTCACTCACTACTGACAGTTGCTTTTCCGTTTCAACAGTTTCTCTATCTATCGAAACGATCAAAAACTAGTTGTTAAGAAACTAGAATTTTCTGAATCGGCAAGTGGGCCAAATTCTGACGAAGGGCATGCACTCAAAACGTACCCTAAAACTTCCATACTCATAACGAGAAACATACCATATGACTTGTAATTGATCAATGCCAGTATTTGTCAGTCTGTTAATCAGTTGGCCGGGTGGGTGGCCGGGCAGGTGGCTGGGCGGGAGGCCGGGTGGCCGGGCGGGAAGCCGGGTGGCCGGGCGATGTGCACACCGAAGTAACAGGATTTGCAGCTGGCATTAGCTACTCTCAGTAGTGTGCACATTGCTGTCACTAATGTCGTGGATAAAGGTTGCTTTGTTGAAGTTGTTATAGGTGGTTGTAGTTAGAATGGTTTATTGATAAACTTGTGGCAACACAAAGGAGCCTATATATGGATATGGTATTGTTGACATTGTCACAGCACGTGTAATACCATTGCTGTCACACTGATGTGATTTTTTTTGCTGTCACGCACAGCACTGTGCACACAAACTAGTCTGTCAGAGTTCAGTTCCCCGCACCCAGTGCCCTTCAGTTTGTGCCAGCCAGTGTTCACCTTTGTCTCTCTTCGTCCTCACCTTGTTATTGTTACATGTATTTACAGTCTGTCACTGCTGTCAGAGCTTAGTTCCTCGCACACGGCGCCCTTCATGTGTGTCAGCCTGTGTCCACCTTTGTCTTTGTTCGTCCACACCTTGTTGTTATTATTTACGTTTTTTGTTATTGTTATTTACAGTGTCCCTCCAGCAAGGTGAAAGTGCCTCCGAGTGTTACTGCCTCATGGCCAAAGTTGGTAGTAGAGCTCATAAAGTGGTGAACATCGGCGGTCTTGTCCTCCAGTGGCGCAGGTTTGTATTTTATTCAACCCGTATTTGAATAAGTAACACCAGTGTGAACTTGCGGAAAAAGATGGACTGGTTGAACAGGCTACAAGGTAATACTGGGGTAGCTATTTTCTGTTCTCCCAAGATATGTAAACTGTTTCTGTTTCTTACTTGGAGAGCTCCCTGACTTGTATGACGGACTATAACATCGACACAGACTGAACTCTCGACTCCTTTTTTAATTACCTGTTTTAACCCTCGGACTAGCAAGCCTTTTTTCATAACATATTCTACCAAGGGGGGTCATTTGGACCCCCCCCCCCCCAAGATTTTCAAAACTATGCAAGGTTGTGTTTTGAAACTTGGCATGGTTAATGGATGGTGTGTACCTGTTAATTTAAGTATGATCACGTGACCATTAATTGGTTGCTATGGTTACCATAAGCAGAAACAATGATGTCATTCTTGTAAACTCTTAAAACTGAAATGTTCAAAAAATGAGTAGCCTAAAACAACTTGAAAACAACATCAGACAGTATCTTTTAGGCTCAAATATCGGTTGCTCAAACGTTTGAGAGGGTAAAACTAAAATTGTTTGAGAAAAATTATAAATATTTGTAAATAATTGTGAAAATATTGGATAAGTGTCAAATTTTGGGATATTTTTTAGAAAAAATGGATAGGCCCAATAATTTAGAAATAACGTCAGAAAATGTCTCTTTTTTTATTTTTATCAAAAAACAGTTGGTAAAAAGTTTGAGAGAAGAAACTAAACACTTTTGTAGAAAAGTAATAAAAACTACAGAAAAGTGTCATTTGTGTGAAAAATGTGAAAAAATATCGATTTTTGGGATTTTTTTAGAAAAATTGGATAGGCCCAATGATTTCGAAGTAACGTCAGAAAATGTCTTTTTTTTTTATTATCAAGGAACAGTTATTAAAAAGTTTGTGAGAAAAACTTTTTGAGAAAATTAAAAAAACTATAAGGGGGATCATTTGGACCCCCCTTGGTAGTTCGAGGGTTAACTTTTTAATTTGCAGTCAATTATGAATTTATGGCGCATACGAACAAGTGTTTCCCCAAAATCCCATATATTACTTATTATATAGGGACAACACCGACACCAAAAAAATTGATACGGAATGTCTAAAGTCTGGATTTGGTGCACATGTATTTGTTGAAAGTTTAAGACAGTTTTATGGTGTTGCTTTTTTGTATTCAGGAACACAAGACCTGGGACTTAGCTCTTCATTTGACCTCAGCAAATCACAGAAAAATGAATTCCAGGAAGCACTGAATAAAAAGAAAGATAATCTGGAAAAACAGGAGTTGGAAATGAAGCTGGAAGCAAAAAAAGCAGCAAACCAACGAGCAGGCCGCAAGAGCAGTGATTTATTTGACAGCGATGAAGACATGACAGAAACTGAAAGCGAATGGGAGAAAGAAAGGAATGAGAAAAAGAAAGCGGAAAAGGAACGACTGGAACAGCTTCAACGAGAAGAACTAGAAAGAATCGAAGCTCAAAAGCAACTGGACTACGAGGCAGAAATGGAGAGGAGAAAAGAGGATGAGAGGAGAAAGGAATGGGAGAAGATGGAGAGAGAACGAGAGGAAGCTATGGCTCGGGAGATACAGGAGGAGCTGGAGAGAGAAATGGAGCAGGAGAGACGTCAGAGGGAGGAAGAGGAGGAGGAGGAGGAGCGACAGAGGCAGGAGGAAGAGAAGGAAAGGAAGAGGATTGAGGCTGAAGAGAAACAAAGAAGGGAAGAAGAAGACAGGAGGAGGAGAGAGGAAGCGGACAGGCGGCGGCGGGAGGAGGACGAGCGGTGGGAACGCGAAACAACGGAGAGACGGAGGAGAGAAGACGAAGAACGACGGCGGAGGGACGAGGAGGAACGGCTGGAACGCGAGGCAGCTGACCGACGGAGAAGAGAGGAAGAAGAAGAGCGGAAGAGGGAAGACGCGGCTCGGCAGGAGAGAGAGGCAGCGGAAAGACGGCGAAGGGAAAATGAAGAAAGACAAAGACAAGAAGAAAATGCGAGGCGACTTAAGGAAGAAGCAGAAAGGCTAGGACGTGAACGCCACGAGGATCGACGAAGGATGGAAGAAGAACTGGAGAGAATTGAGAGAGAACGTGAAGAAGAAAGACAACACATTGAACAACAGAAAGAAGAGGAGCTTGAACGACAGATGAAAGTAAAGGAAGAGGAAATGATGCGAATTGAAGGAGAAAAGGAAGAAGAGAGGAAACGTAATGAAGAAGAACTGCGAAGACTTGAAATAGAGAGAAATGAGGAGAGACTGCGACTGGCGAAAGAGAAAGAAGACGAATTAGAACTTCAAATGAGACTGAAGGAGGAAGAAATGGAGAGACAGAAGAAAGCATATCAGGAACAACTGGAGAGGGAGAAACGGGAATGGGAAGAAAGAAAAAAGAAGGAAGAGGAAGATAAAGAGCGGCTGAAAGAAGAAAGCAGGTAAGAAAGAAGAATCAGTTGATCTTATTTGAATTCCAAATATGGTGTACACACACGATGTTTGGGTCTCTCTCCATTTGAGCAGTCGGGCCGAGTGGAACTGGAACGAGTCTGGTTTTGGCCAGACTGTCCTGTTTAGGACACACGGCAGTTTTATAATTTTCGCGCGCACGCGCGCGGGAAAACTTGGACGCACGCTGTGCCAGTGTGGTCGGTCCTGAACTTTCCCATTTACATTACACTCTTTTTATAAGAACGTTTATTTTTCGGGCTGAGGCTGAACGTTCTTATGTTTTTGAGGATTTCAGCCTCAAATGTTCCTAGAATGTTCTTAATTTTTTCCGTTTTGGAGATTTTTAATTATTGTTTTCCATTTTCTTGATGCCAATAACAAAGCACGTGACTAGTTTGACGGGGAAAGTTAACCGCGGGAAGCTGTACAGCCACGTACGTGTATCGTCTTATGTGCTAGCCGACTCTTCGCTATTTTGTCTACAAGAAAAAAAGGTTTATATATTTTTTAATTTTTCAGTATTTTTCTCAAAGAACCTATGAAATTTTGAAAATGAACAAAAGTCATGG
Source organism: Epizoanthus stellaris (assembly GCA_025403545.1). Lineage (NCBI taxonomy): Eukaryota > Metazoa > Cnidaria > Anthozoa > Zoantharia > Epizoanthidae > Epizoanthus > Epizoanthus stellaris. The sequence goes on from JAOBYG010475500.1 coordinate 14,126, forward strand.
AAAAGTAATGGAAGTTTGATATTGGTCATGGAAATTCCAGACCATGGTCAAAAGTCATGGAAAAGTCATGGAATTTTTTTGTCAGAACGTGAGAAGTGAAATATAATGTGAAAACACTCCCAAAATGCAGGAAATTCGATTTCAGAGAAAATATTCCGCGGGAGCATGCCCCCGGTCCCCCTAGAAACTGCTGAGTTATTTCTTGGTCAGGAATTTTATAATTAGCCATGGAAAAGTCATGGAAAAGTCATGGAATTTTGAGATGTAAGATCTGTGGCAACCCTGAGTTACTTTGCAGTATAGTAATGGTTCTTTCCATTGTCTATAAAAAATAAAAGTTCTTTCGACGTTCTTATAAAAAGGTTCTCATAAAAAAAGAGTGTAAATGGAATCATGCAGTTCTCTTGGTTCGGCCCGTGCAGGCAATACGAAGCACCTTTAGTGTTTATGCCGGCTGCAGTGTTATAAACGACCCTGGGCTAATCCGAGGCGGCCATCAGCTCGTCTTGCTTTGAGGCGGACAGTCTAGAGTTATATTTGCACAACTCAAACATTATATATAGTGATGGCTTTAGCCCCTGCATGTATTTTTGCAGTTTCCTAATATGCCATGTGCCAATCTTTGTAAAGGAGGTGAGAACTGAGAGGGAGGGGGGGGGGAGGACTTTCAATTTTCTCATGTAGATTTACGAAATTTATGGAATTTTATGGTAGCACACATGAAGTGATTTGTAGGTTTTGTGATTTGCCCTCCTGACTACGCATATCTTTAGAAAAAGCGAAACGAATGGAGGAGAAAATAAAATAAAATTACTGATTGTTCATACCATTTTGTTCTTATCAGGCAAAGAGAAGACGAACAACGAAGAAGACAAGACGAGTTACAAGAGAGACAGCGACAGATGAAGGAGGAGGAGGATAGATTACTGGAAGAGTATCGGAAGAAACAGGAAAGATTCTTAGAACAGGAGAGGAGATTCGAGGAAGAGATGGCTCGCCGGGAGCGAGACTTGGAGGAGAGGAGACAGATGGAACAGGAGCCTTCGAGACGCGTTGTAGAGGATCAAGTGGTGCAACTCGCACACGAACATCAGGTACGACTGTACACAACACACTTGCTCCAAAGTAGTTATGATTATTCGACATAGGTACTTGTCTTGTTTTGCTTCTCTTTCTCCTTCGCCTCCTTCTTCTCCTTCTCCTTCTCCTTCTCCTCCTCCTCCTCCACCTCCTCCTCCTCGTCCTCCTGCTTCTCCTCCTCCTTCTCCTCCTTCTCCTTCTCCTCCTTCTCCTTCTCCTTCTCCTTCTCCTTCTCCTTCTCCTTCTCCTTCTCCTTCTCCTTCTCCTTCTCCTTCT